>CAUZLF010000313.1:0-47772 GCA_963580285.1 Lucinisca nassula | reverse complement strand
ATGCGTGCTTGCAAACCGCTTAGAAGTCAGGCAAAATTGTGTTAGTCGGACCTCCAAATGTATATAAACTCTATTGGTTTCACTGGGCGGCAGGAGTTGAGATGACATTTGAGTTCAGTGTCGGGTAAAAGTCCCACAAAATTTGAACCAACGTCTCAAACATGACCTTAATAGTGTTGACGGGGACTTAAAACGTCAATTCAAACAAACAAACAAACAAACAAGAACAGCGCGACTATTTTCTGTTAATACCGTTTCCTGATTTTCCTACAAAAGTAGTGATAGTCAGGTGGACAAAAACAACGATAAACTACTGTGCTTAGTAACTTTGGGTCTATTGACAAACAATCTACCTTAAAATGCTGCATTACTCCTTGTTATGCATAAGAATTTATTTTCCTGATTCCCACTTTCACCCCACTGGGTGACCTAATAACATCATGTTTATTCTTCTTAAAGAACTGTCTGGAAAGAACTGAGTCACAGATTAATTTTATTTGATAAACAACATGTTTACAAGGAAAAGTACTTTAGAAACTTCCAGAAGATTCGGGGTCGCATTATTTTTAGAAAATTATCTAATCTTATTCAACAGCCCTCTGGAATGTTCCAGAGTAATCTTGGGGTCTATAAAAGAGCATGCTTTTTCTCATTGAGTCAGACTTTGGAGTTGATGTTTGGGCTTTTAAGAAAAGTTATTTCTAAATTCTGTGTTGGATTGTTAAAGGATATTATATTTCATTTCAGACTGTGAATTCTGTGGGATTTAATTTTCTTACTTCTACGGGTTAAAGATAACTTGTAAATAAAATTTGTTAAATTTTTCCAAAAGGCTTGTTTGCTTTTTAGTCTGTGAATTCACAGACTGTAGTCATCGCTCGATGACCCTTCTCATCCACCATCTATTGAGTGTTTTTTTAGAAGCATAGTAGCTATCGCTTTTGGATATGCCTCAGGACAACTGCAAATCCTCCGCACAAAATGTGGTTCCTGCCTAATTAACTCTTATCATGCTATTCACAACAACCCATATCTTTGGAAAGAGCGGAAATCCAGATCATATGGCTTCTGAAGAAGCCATCTGATCAGGATCTACACTGTTTGACATTCAATTTATGAATTTTCTAGGAATAAATTACATCAAGTAATCTGATAAGTTCAAAGTCAGAAATGGGTGTGGCTAAACTGAAAATTCAGTAGAGCAGGGTTAAGATTGTAGGTCATGAAACCATTGATAAATAGTATAATTATTCTGTTATCAACACAGCTGTGTTATGTATGCTGAATGAGAAAGTGCAATCCTAGTATGAATGACCCGGTAATCTGATTAAATGTTGCAGCTCATAATGCTTTATAAACATGTAATCCAGCATCATTCATGTGGTTTACAAGATCTCAATTAAAATAGCAAACACGGTCAACAAACCTATGTAATTAACGTGACACCCCCATAAACCCACCTTTTTCGGAGAAAAATAGGATCTGCAGGGCAAACTTTATTCTTCTTATATCTCTTCTGAAACAAGGATTGTGGGTACTCATTAGAACCTCTTCATTGACGCAGTTCTAATGAGCACCTACAATCGATGTTTGAAGCAGATATAAAACCATCACCAGGAAAACCTCAGTGTTTGAGCTTTAAAAGAATGCATCTACTATGCACATATATGTTAGAAGCAGAAATACATGTAACCGTACAGAATGTTTTGTCAGAGAGACATCTCAGACGAAAATCAGATTATAATTTCAAATGTTATATGCTAAGTGCTATAGTGGTGTTTCTTCACATAAAAATATTGGGCATTGGGAAATAGTGTAGATCCAGACCAGAAACCCTGTAATTCACAGATTTTGAGGCTTCTCAAGCCTTTGATTTCTTTCTGCTACGCCTGGCTCGTAACATTCCTGCAAACCCAAAGTTTCGCTATAAATTAAGATTGACACGGAGTGTTGTTAACGGGAATAATAAAAACACTAACAACACTGATTAAGGTCAATGGGAACACCTTGTAGATTTTTCTGCCATTTTTCAAAGGGAGACAACTTTCGGAACTTCCTGTTCGCTTTTCTATAAACCATGACCCACTGAAAAAGGGGTCTACTCTATTTTTCACAGTCCCAAAGGAGGTCTCTTACTAGCGGACACTGGGAGTAAGAAAGATAGTATCATAGAATCATTTTAATCCATATATGCCTGGCGGCCCTTTTCCTTGCACTCTGGCAAACAGTTAAGACCCAGAACAAAACGCCGCAAAATGCGGCGTATGATCTGAGGCTCCACTGTTTGCTGAAAGTACTTACATTTTTGCAAAATAGTGTTGACTGGGTCATTAAACTCTTATACAAACAAATATACCTCTGACAAAACAAAACTGGCACACCTTTAATTGGAAACAAACCACCCGAAACTCATTAGGTGTGAGACTCCATTGTCATATATAAGTGAATTAAGCATGTTTTTTAAAGCAAATTGTGTCTTAATTTTTGCTAGGCTAAATAGCAGCATATTTCACTGTACTGGGTGGATCAAACAGTAAGAGATTTTGTTTGACTTGATGTTTAACGTCCCCGTCAACACTGTAAAGGTCATTTTGGAGACGTTGCTTCCAATTTTGTGGGACTTTTACCCGACATTGAGATGAAATCACATCTCAAGCCCTGTCGCCCAATGAAACCGATAGGGTTTATAAGCATGGACGGTCTGCCTCGCACCGCGGTTCCTTGACAGGCTTAGAGCCGCTAAGCGGTTTACCAGTACTAGTGTGCGGGCCGGATTCAGCTCTGCGTGGAAGCATCATGCAGGCCATATATTTCTTCAAGCCCTTATGGGCGGGGGCTGAACAGTAAGAGAATAACATACCTAATTCAATCCAAATATGATGTGTGAAGCAGCTAAAATAACCAGATAAATATAACTACAGTAAAATTCCTATATTAAGACCACCTTTGGGGCTGTTCGAAAGTGGTCCTTAAGACCACTTTCGAACAGTCTCAAAGGTGGTCTTTGACAGATGACACTATGTGCAGAAAACGCAAAGAAAGAATAACTGAAACTTTCTAAATAAGCTTTTTCAAGCAGAATTAGGCTCAATTTTTGGTGGTCTTAATAGCGAAATTTTACTGTATTTATGTAACAGCGACCAGAAAAAAAAAATAAAAGAACAACAGATGCTAAACACATGGGGAAATATAATAGCGTGATCCATCGAAATACCGAGATATGATCAGCGCTAATACAATTGTGTAAGTATTTTTCTGAGTAAAAAGAATTTTATGAGGATGAATAAAAATGGTAATAGACTTTGAAGGTTGGTAATAGACTTTGAAGGCTGAAACGTCCCAGATAGGCGGACCTTCGAAACAAGTGTACTTGTCTCGAAGCCGTCTTGCCAATATAAAAACAAAAAAAAAAAAAAAAAAAAAAACATTTGCTTACATTTCGCAATTTGTATATGATTATGTACCACATAGCCGCGCCCATCGGGCCTGGAGGAATAGATTCGACAAAATTGTACTTCCGCGCATAGCTGAAACCGGCCTTAACATTTGTGTTTGTTTGTCTGGTTGTTTGAATTGAGGTTTTACGTCCCCGTCAACACTATTAAGGCCATTTTGGAGACGTTGCTTCCGATTTTGTGGGACTTTTACCGACATTGAGATTAAATGACATCTCAAGCCCTACCGCCAATAGAAACCGCTAGGGTATAAGGAGCGGTCCGATTCGCATCACTTTTCCGGGCAGGCTTAGACCTAAGCTGTTTACCAGTACTCAAGCTCGGTCAGTTTCAGCTCTGCGTGGAAGCACCGTCAAGCCCAATCCGTTTCTCCAGGGCTTGATGGGCGGGGGCGACCAACATTTGTGTTCTAATGGTTAACCCATAAGAAGGTCTAAGCCTGCCCAGGCAAAGTGGGTCGCGAGTCAGCCGTCGCTTTAACCCTAGCCGTTGCTTTGGGTGGTAGGGCTAAGATGTCATTTCCTCTCAATGTAGGGTAAATCTCCCACAAATCGGTAGCAACGTCTCAAAAATGTCCTAGTGATCACAGAGACGTAAATCCTCATTAGAAACCAACAAAAAACAAACACACAGTCGCATCAAAATATACAGAGGACCCGCGTTATAACGACATTCGTTGTAACGGCAAAACTCGTAATAACGACAATTTCAATGGAATGAATTCTTAGCTCAATTCTCAGCCTCGATTTCGAGCGACGTGGGCTTCCCTCGGGTTGGACATTTCAAATCGAATCCATAGTCATGAAATACTCTTGTAATATAATATTCCAAGAAACAAATGTTATAGACATTTGTTAGAATCGCCTCATCGAGGCGATTCTAACAAATGACTATAACATTTGTTTCTTGGAGTAATGCTTAGGAAAAGACCTTTTTAACCTATCATAATCCAAACTGGGATTATTTATAACGGCACATTCATTATGACGGCACAATAATAGGGAAAACATACTGTCGTTATAACGCGGATCCTCTGTACCCAACCGTGCGGCTCAGTGCATTCTTTCATATCCCAAAATTAGCTACTTCTCTGATGAATTTTTTTTATTATACATCAAACATAGGTTGTCGGTGCTCGTTAGAACCGCCTCAATGAGGCTTTTCAAACAAGTACTTTGAGCGGAAATAAGAAAAATAATATATACCTTTGTTAACCCCAGTTTTCTCTATAATTTGTTCGTTTGATTTGAGATTTAACGTCCCCGTCAACACTGTATAGGTCATTTAGGGACACTGCTTCCGAATTTGTGGGACTTTTACCCGACATTGAGATGAAATGACTTCTCAAGCGCTGCCGCCCAACGAAACCAATAGGTTTTATAAGCATGGGTGAACCGCTTTGCCTGGGCGGGTTTAGTTCCTCTAAGCGGTTTACCATTACTCGTGTGCGGTCGGTTTCAGCTCTGCGTGGAAGCATCAAGCAGCCCTTTATTTCTCCAAGGGCCCGAGGTTTCTCTATATAACCTGGGGATTAGTGTCAACTTCATGTGCCTACGTATTCTTAAAAGGCATATTTTTGAAGCAATGAGCAGTGATCTACATAGAAATATTTTTGAACAAATGTCAGAATGTTGCTATATGCAATATATGAATAATTTACCATACTAGAGCTGTATAATAAGATAAGTGAATAACCCTTTCAACCCCACAGACACGTACGCAGTCAGTGCAGATCCAGATCAGACAACAGCTATTTAGAGCTTATTGCCTTGAAATTTGTTAAGCTAATAGTGGATAAGTTGATAACTTGATTTTTTTTAAATTCTATAGTCTTTTCTAGAGTTAAGGTATATACAAATGTCAACCTGACACGTGAGCTAAAATTTACAGTTTTTCAGAGTGTCGACAAGTTTCTAGAAAAGCAACCCATAATGTTCCAAATTATATGAATAATCATAATATATGCTTATTAAAAGGTGTATTTTTGTTGTTGGAAGAATAAAAATAATAAAATACTTATTAGAAAATTGCATTTCAAAATGGCCAATTTTTGAACATCGGTTTCTCCATTGTCCTTCCTAAAAAACATTCAGTTTTTACATCAACCTAAAGTATGTTCCGTGTCCTAGCAACGACGAGAAGTAGTTTTTCCAAAAACTGCCATAATAAAATTATATCCATCCTTTAAAGCAACCACCGAACGGTCATATTGGCAGCCATTACTGTATACATGATCGGTATATTCTCCAGGTAAATCAGGAGTGCAGAACGGATGTACATGTACATCGGTGCTGTGCCGTGTGACGGCCGTAAAAAGTCTCCCCGTACATCCATCACAGTGCAGATTATATTTTCTGGTCCTTTGGCATCATTGAGTTCATTTAGAATCATTTTGAAAATAGAGTTCTGCTTAAGCCCGTTCTAGGGGGCGTCACGGTGGCCGGTGTAGCTAATTTCAGTACTGGTCATGAACAGACTCAATAAAACCGAGTCTGCTATTTTCGTTTATTTGGTGTATTCTTTGCTTCCAAAGGATCTAACTATTCAGAACTTGTTTATTCTTGGTGTTTTTATACCCAGATCATGAGTTCCTTAATTCTTCTTATTATTGTGCATAGAATAAATAAAAGATGGGAAAATTGTTTGTTTTGTCCAAAAGACACAATAACGATTTGACAGATTTTTTATTATCGCTACGCTGATTTACCACAGTGTTAAATTAATCCGTGCACAAAACTGTGTACATGGATGTCAATGGCCATATTCGACTGGGAAGTTTCGTGAAATTTCCGTGAAATTCCACGCAGGAGTGTGGTGTCTTTCTTGTAATAGCTGATCACATTGTCCAATCAAATATAAGTTATTTTTCAAATACATAAGCGATAGTGGAGCACGATTTTATTCAAAGGAAAAGTCGAACCTTTCGTGCACCACGGTAGCTTATGAGCTATACACAAATAAAATATTTGATTGGACCATGTGACCAGCTATTACAACTAGGCACCACACTCCTACGTAGAATTTCACGGAAATTTCACGAAACCTACCAGTCGAATACCGTCAATGTATAGTAGTGAACTGCACATGTTGATACATGTAGGGGTTCTTTCGGCATGGATATATTGTTAAAATGGCAGAAATATGTCAATATGCTAAACACCCATTAATTTTAGCCCATGTGCCAGGAAGACATTTTCATAGACCTTAACTTATTAAAAAGTTCAATATTTAAACCGTGAAAGCTAGATTATGAACATGAACATGTATGAACATGTATCACAAGGCTACTAATGGCAAGCAGTGTTGGAGCCAAGAAGGGGACATAGTGGTTGACAAAACCAGCTCTATTTTAATAAGTATTGCACATTGAAAGATCGGTAACATTCATTAATCCATATACGGCGCCCCGCCCATCGGTGCTTGGAGAAACAGACTTGGCGTGTTATTTTCGCGCAGAGCAGAAACTCAACGCATATTTGACTGCTGGTAAACCGCTAGTCGGAGTTAATGAGCTAATATGTCTGGATGTATCTCTTTAATGTGCGGCACCAGCTTCCGAACTTAAAGAATTAGATTTTGCTACATGCTGCTTTCGCGCACATCTGAAACATTCGAGTACTAATAAACCTGACCATGCAAAGTGTTGCGAGTCGCACCGACCCTTAGCGGTTCGTTTGGACGGTAGGGGTCGAAATATCATTTCATCTCGATGTCGGGTAAAAGTCGGGAGCAACGTCTCCGAAATGACCTAAATAGTGTCGACGGGGACGAAAACTCTAAAAGCATAATGATGCCAAACATCTCCACATTACAAAAACACGCCTATACAAATGCAATGTAAACTTTACCGCCGAAAAAATGAAAATTTTAAGATTAAAGTTGTGATATTTTTTCTTATTTCTGCTCAAAATATAAATTGTGCATACTCGTTAAGACCGCCTCATCGAGGCGGTTCTAACGTGTACCCGCAATCTATATTTTAGAGCAGAAATAAGAAAAATATGGTTTATCCCTGGAAACCCCAATTTTACTATATAAAAGTGGGGTTCAAAGGGGTCGAAATTATATAGGCATGTTTTCGTAATGAGGTCTTCAACAGGGACACTGGCAAACAGCGAATGCCCTTATAAGGCGCCGCAGCGTCTAACCCGGTGTCTGCACTGTTTGCTTACTTTACAAATACCTTTCATCATGAAAACACGCCTATATAATTCTGACCCCTTTGTACCACACTCTTATATGATAAAACTTGGGTTTGTCTGGGTAAACCTTATTTTCTTATTTCTTCTCTAAAACATGTATTGTGGGTACTCGTTAGAACCGCCTCGATGTGGCGGTTCTAATGAGTACCCAAAATCTATATTTTGAGCAGAAATAAGAGAAATATCCCAATTTTTCATCTTAAAATTTTCATTTTTTTTTCGTCGATAAAGGTTACAATGTATTTGTATAGGCATGTTTTCGTAATAAGGAAAGCAAGCCACAAACGTAAGCTCACATCCCTTTAGCTGGAGATAGATCTGCCCATAGTTGTTGTGTGGAAGATTCCATGCGTCATACATAGGTTAAAATCAATGATGCAGAAGTATTTATCTGCTTATGGGTTTAATGTTCCAGCAATATATGGTGATTGTATATAGAGAACTGATAACAAGGTAATAAGCACGAACAAGCGAATTATTAGAAAAATATTATTGCTTATCATATGGCGTCGCGTCTGAAAGTTTATTCCGACACAGCGCGCCTAGTTTCGGCAATAGGAATGATCCGCGGTATCCGTGTTCAAATTTGCAACGCAGAGCGTGACGCGAAAACCGCCGTTTTACGACGTCTAGCTTCCGAAAGGTCTTTAAAGGTGTAACCTAAAGTCCGACGGCAGGGCTTGAGAAGTCATTCCATCTCATTGTCGGGTAGAAGTCCCACAAAATTGGAAGCAACGTCTCCAAAATGATCTTTACAGTGTTGACGGGGACGTTAAACCTAAACAAAACAAGCAAACGTAAAAAATCTTTACAATGAAGCCGGAAACCCATGTGTTACAGACAAAAGTGTTGGCGGGTTTTATCTTCTAACAATGTCGGAATTTTGGGAGAATTTGAAGGGACACGCCATTACTGTCCATTTGCGGTGTTATTGTCGAAATTGGTCAGCTTTTGTCCGGGAAGTGTTTGTAATAGAGGACCCGCGTTATAACGGCAGTGTTTGTTGCCTATTATTGTGCCGTTATGAAGAATTTGCCGCTATAAAGAATCCAAGTCAGGAGTATGATAGGTTATAAAAGGCCTTTTGCCCATTAACACTACAAAAACCAAATACGCTTTCCAGTCGGCACTTGGGGTTGTGACGATAGTGTCACAAACCTATACAAAGTTTGGGAAACTATTTCCAATCTCCTCATTAATCTGAATTGAGCTACAAAGTGATCTTTTGTGTTAATCTTTATGATTGTTCCATTTGACAAGTCTTGGTATTTTTCCAAATTAGTAAGAGGACGTTATCCTCATCCCACTTTCATGTATTAACAATGCTGTACCAGATATATCAATTTTTTAGAATTGTACGTGTGCTGCTATGCGGGGACCGGGGCTGTGGGACTTGGCGTAGGGATGGTATCATTCACATTTTTAACGTTCTAGAATTTTTACGAGGCTCCTGTTTTGTTGTGGCAAGACAGTACTTTGAAGCCTCCAAACTAAGTCGTTCCATAATTGATTGTATCACTTAAATGGCTGTAGATCTCGTTGATTACAGGCTTCGTATCGGTCTTCACTACTATCGTCAAAGCAAAGTTAAAGGTGTAAATTTCTTAACAAGTTTTGAATTTGTAATAATGCTATCAATGATAATACTAAGATGCGGGGACGTAGAAAAAAATCCGGGTCCTGACCTATACTCATCGACATCTTCAGAAGACCTTAACCCATCGACATCTTCAGAAGGGTCCACGTTCTCTCATAATAGCTCAGTCTTTGTACATAACTTCTCTGTGGTGCACTACAACGTTCAAAGCATAGCACAAAAATTGACCAGTTGGAAACTGAATTACGTAATTTTAATGTCATATGCGTTTCAGAGACATGGCTAAGTCCAAGCATAGCTGACGACAAAATTTCTATTCCCGTTTACAAACTTTTCAGACGAGACCGTACTGGAGACACACATGGCGGTGTCTGTGTCTATGTAGATCAGAATTATTTTTCTAAAAGACGACTTGACTTAGAAATGAATAATGTTGAATGCATATGGCTTGAATTAACAGTTGACCGTAGAAAATTGTTAATTGGGACCTTTTATAGGCCTCCTAATAGTACAAATGAAGTTCTAACAGCATTAGAAGATTCGATAGGACTGGCTTTTGATACGAGTATTCAAAATATATTTGTAACAGGAGATTTTAATCTGGATTTATCTAAAGCAAATACCTGTAGAAAAAATCGATAACATTTGTCAGTATTTTGGTCTTGAGAACTTAATATTAGAACCAACACACTTTACTGAGAACTCGTCGTCCATAATAGATTTATTTCTGACCTCGAACAAGAACAATGAACTTCTTAGTGGCGTAGGTGAACCCTTTCTCAATCAGGACATTAGATATCACTGATCAATATTTTGTGTGCTCAAGTTTAATAAGAAATCGTGTCCCGTTTTTACTCGTAATGTATGGTTATATGACAGAGGGGATTACGCATCGTTTGCTCAGGATATAGAATCTACGAATTGGGGCGCATTGAAAGATGACGATATTGATATTTATGCAAACAATGTTACCAACTCTATTACACTTCTAGCAAAAAAAAACATGTTCCTAACAAGTGAGTTAAAATAAGACAATCAGACCCTGAGTGGCTAACCAATAATATAAGGAAACGTATGAGGAAGCGGAAGCGCTATTTCGACAAATTCGAGCGAACAAATAAGTTGGCCGATTTTGAAAAATATAAACAGATAAGGACTCAAGTAACACGTGAAACGCGCAAATCTAGAAAGTTACAAACGGACAAATTAGCAAATAATTTGAAAAATAGTAATCATAGACACAAAGATTGGTGGAAAATTTTGAAAAGCTTTATAAAACCTGAACAAAAAACTTTTATCCCCACTCTCCAAAGTAATGACGAAGTATTTTCTGACGAACAAGACAAGGCGGAAATATTGAATGAATTCTTTACATCCCAAACCTATCTTGATGACAGTGGAGCTACCTTACCGAGGTTTAGACGTCGTGTTAATTCCTCACTCAATAACATATCAGTGTCTCCAAATGAGGTTGAATATGTATTAAAATCTTTGAAAGTTGGTAAAGCATCTGGACCAGATCTAATAAATAACCGCCTACTGAAATAGCTTGCTCATCCATTATCCTTTCCCCTTTGTGAACTCTTCAATTACTCGCTTTCATGTGGCCAAGTCCCGAACATACGGAAACAGGCAAATTTTACACCTGTATTTAAAAAGGGAGATCAATCAGACTCATCCAACTATAGACCTATCTCACTTCTCAGTTTGATTGGCAAAGTAATGGAAAAGCTTGTTCACAAATATGTTTTCAATTTTCTTATGGAAAACAGAGTCATAACAACATTGCAATCAGGTTTTATCGCTGGTGATTCCACTGTAAATCAACTTACCGATATATACAATACCTTTTGGCAGGCCTTGGACGAAGGCAAAGAAGTGCGTGCTGTATTTTTCGATATTAGTAAAGCCTTCGACAGGGTCTGGCATAGGGGCCTTCTTTTTAAACTGCAAACTGTTGGCATCTCCGGTTCTCTAATTGATTGGTTTACGGACTACCTAAATAATAGAAGCCAACGTGTAGTGCTTCCGGGTTTATCCTCTGATTGGACCAGTCTCAAAGCTGGTGTGCCCCAGGGTTCTATCCTGGGGCCACTGCTTTTTCTTGTTTACATAAATGATATAGTCGAAAAATATAAACTCTACCATACGGCTATTTGCCGATGATACGAGCCTTTATCTTATTGTTGATAATCCAATGACAGCTGCTCAAACTCTGAATGACGATGTAACAAGAGTCTACTGTTGGGCGGAAAAATGGCTTGTTAAATTCAACCCTAACAAGTCAGAAGTTGTCTTAATTTCTAGAAAGCATAATAGACCTTATCACCCTCCCATTTGCATGAATACCCAACCTATATTGGAAGTAAATGCGCATAAACACTTAGGGATTACGCTAAATAGTGACTGTACTTGGCATGATCATCTTGAAAGTTTGAAAACTAAAGCTTGGTCGAGAATTAATACTATGCGGAAATTAAAATTTCAATTAGACAGAAAATCATTGCAAACTATTTATTTTTCATTCATACGTCCTCTTCTGGAATACAGCGACGTCATATGGAATAATTGCGCTCAGTACGAGGCCAATGAATTAGAAAAAAATCAGCTTGAGGCTGCTCGCATCGTATCTGGTGCTACAAAACTTGTTTCGATTAATGCACTTCTTGAAGAGGTCGGGTGGGAAAAACTTTCAGAAAGACGAAAGAAACACAAACTTATTCAATTTTACAAAATGGTGAATGGCCTATGTCCTGATTATTTGAACGCTTTGGTTCCCCCTACCATTGGTAATACTTCCCGATATCACCTTAGAAATGTTAATAACTTACAGACTGGTCATGCAAGCACGCAACTTTACTATAACTCCTTCCTACCCTCTGCCATACGTGAATGGAACGAGCTTCCTCAAGTTATACGTGAATTACCTACGTTATCGTCTTTTAAATATAGACTATATACTGGATTGAGCAAGCCTCCGTTGTTTTATTATGAAGGTCAACGTCTAGGACAGACTTACCATTCTCGATTAAGAACACATTGCAGCTCCTTGAACCAACATCTATTTTCTAAAAATATTGTAGACAGCTTCCTTTGTGATTGTGGGTCAGTTGAAGACACCAGGCATTATTTCCTTGACTGTGCCAAGTACGTAGGTATCAGACAACAGCTTATCGATAGTATTTCTGAGTTTTGTGACCCAACATTGAATACTCTACTATTCGGCGACTCAAACTTGACATACGAACAAAACAAAACCATTATGTTGTCAGTGCAAGAATTTATCATTCAAAGCCGCAGATTCAAAATTCAATAGATAGTAAGACATTTAATATAGAAATTTTCACCTGCAGACAAACTGTGGAATAAGGACAATTACCCTACTTGATGTAAATCGAGATGTCTAGTGAGCGTTATACCAGTGTCATCACCGTTGCTCCCTCCGCCCCCCCCCCCCCCCCCCCCCACACACACACACGCACCCTGATCCCCAGCCAAGCAGCAGCATAGCATATCATGTGTTATACATGTATTGATTTTCACTCTAGTAATACGTTAGTTGGTAACAACTGCTTAACCATGTGTGTACACATATATAGTGATGCTTCAGTCAGGGTACCCAATGGGAAACAGATTACACAAGTCTGAATCCCATTTTGTATATATTGACATGTTTATGCTTTGTGTATTGTATCACTCATATTACGTGTAATATGTATATACAAAAAGAAATAAAGTTTAAACTAAAAACCAAATGTTATAGACATTTGTTATAATCGCCCCGGTGAGGCGATTCTAACAAATATGTATACTATTTGTTTCTTGGAGTATTAAATTACGAGAATATGTCACGACTATGGATTCGACTTGGGCATTTCCTACCCGAGGGAAGCCCACATCACTCGGAATCAATGCTAAGCCTTAAGCTAAGAATTAATTCCATTGAAATTGTCGTTACAACAAGTTTTGCCGAAAAACCTCCGTGGTGTAGTGGTTACGTTACTCGCCTTGTAAACCAGGGGTCGCAGGATCGATCCCGGGCTTCTCTAGACTTTCGGATAAGTCTTTAAAACGAGGCCCCGTCTCCGTATGACCTTAGCTGTTGGTGGGACGTAAAACTCAAACACTTACTCACTCATAACAAGTGTTGCCGTTACAACGAATGTCGGTTTAAAGAGGGTTGATTGGCAAAGATAGAGGTTCTTAAACTTTGGTCATTTCATATGAAAATTATTAAACGATGCTCCGGCGAATTTCATAATTTTCAAATATAATGAACACCAGTGTAAGATGTTGTTTATCATATAACGTTTTAAATAGATGATCCTATATGTGTGTCGTGTATTATTGAATTTATTGAACGAGTTGAGGATAAGGGATACCATGCCAGGCTCTGCCGAGCATTTTATCCCATTTCCTAAACGAGTTTAATGAATTCATTAATACACGAACACAAATGCTAGATTCAATTTATCATATACCATTTTATACGCATTTTATTCACGATTTGTTTTTTAAAATAGTCAATATTCCGCCATTAGTAAACGCGACGTCTAGAAAGACTTCGTACATGTAACGTTGTGGGGCGTATCTAAATTACATATTTAATCGAGTAGTGGATTACAGAATTTATTACATGGCGTTATTACACTTTCAGACGCGACGTCATATGATAAATAGAGGATACTTAATTTTTTTAGATGGATACCCCAAATATTTCATCGAGTGTGTTGAAAACACCCAAATTTTCACGAGTGCGAAGCCAGAGTGAAAATTCGGATGTTTTAAACACACGAGATGAAATATGTTTGGTATCCCCCGAAAAAAAGATTTTTTTTTTTTTTTTCTTTGTGCGAAGCCAGAGTGAAAATTCGGATGTTTTCAACACACGAGATGAAATATTTTTGGTATCCCCCGAAAAAAAGTAAATTTTCTTTTTATCTTATAATTTAATACGGATATTTACCTTAATTGATCAGTCGTTTCGTACGAGATTTTATGCATGCAATTGTTAAATGTGTCTACAAGTTTCATGAAAATCCAAC
The DNA here is from genome assembly GCA_963580285.1 of Lucinisca nassula. Classification (NCBI taxonomy): domain Eukaryota; kingdom Metazoa; phylum Mollusca; class Bivalvia; order Lucinida; family Lucinidae; genus Lucinisca; species Lucinisca nassula. The sequence continues at coordinate 33,473 of CAUZLF010000313.1, read as the reverse complement.
AAAAATGAAGAACATAACGCAAACACGCCTATACAAATACATTGCCACCTTTATCGCCGAAAAATTGCTCAAAATATAGATTGTGGGCATTCGTTAGAACCGCCTCATCAAGGCGGTTCTAACGGGTACCCACAATCTATATTTTAGAGCAGAAATAAGAAAAATAAGGTATACCCCGGAAACCCCAGTTTTACTATATAAAAATGGGGTTCAAGGGGGTGAAAATTATATAGGCGTGTTTTCGTGTTTTCGTGATGAGCTACATCGGTCAAAATAATTTTCCCATAGTAAGCCAATGGGGCCTATCACTTGCAATAGCAACCAAAGTTCAGGAGCAAGTGTCCTAAAAAGAATGTGCAAGCAATCCCCTACCAAAAGCATGTTACGGATAAAATTTGGATGAGACCTGCTTGCAGGCTGCCAAGATAGTCCAGTTTGCCAACCGACGACGAAGACTGCCATGCTATAAGCTCCCCCGGAGCCTTCGGCTCAAGTGAGCTAAAACAAAGGCATAAAACATACTGCAGTTCTAATCAGATGTGACTGTCTGGTAGTATAATCACACCGATATGTTACTTTTTGCATACTCATTGTAAAAAATCTATTTTCCCGGACATCTAGACTGGATCCCGTTAATTACTGTAACATGACTTATTTTGTATATAAAATTTTTTTCATCACGAAAACACGCCTATATACAGTATAATTCCGCTATTAAGACCACCTAACACTGAGACTAATTCTGCTTTAAAAAACTTATTGTGAAAGTTTCAGTTATTCTGTCTTTGTGTTTTCTGCATACAAAGTCCTCTGGTTGGTGACCACCTTTTGGACTGTTCAAAAATGGTCTTAAAGACCATTTTTGAACTGTCGGAAAGGTGGTCTTAATATAGGAATTTCACTGTAAATTTAACCCCCTTAAATCTCACTTTTATATGGAGAAAATTGGGGTTTATGGGGGTATACATTAGTTTTCTTTTTTCTGTTCAGAAACATAGACTGTGAGTACTCGTTAGAAGCGCCTCGCCGAGGCGGTTCTAACGAGTACCCACAATCTTCATTTGAGCAGAAAATATAAAAAATATCAGAATTTTTTAATCTGAAAATTTTCAGTTTTGTGTAGTAAAATTTTCAATATATTTGAATAGGTGTATTTTTTTACTGCATTAGCAAAAGCTTTCTCATTGATTTGGTTTATCAGTTATGATTTTTTTTTTTTTGTTATTTGATTTGAGGTTTAACGTCCCCGTCAACACGCTATAGGTCATTTTGGAGACGTTGCTTCCATTTTTTGTGGGACTTTTACCCGACATTGAAATGAAATGACATCTCAAGCCCTGTCGCCCAAAGAAACCAATAGGGTTTATAAGCATGGGCTCACACCGATTTGCCTGGGTAGGCTTTGATTCTCTAAACGGTTTACCAGTACTCGTGTGCGGTCGGTTTCAACTCTGCATGGAAGCATCATGCAGCCCATCTATTTCTTCAAGCCCCGATGAGCGGGGGCCATTTGATCCGTTATCAGTTTTTGAGAGGTAAGGGAGTAAAAGTATGTTTTCTTAGTTAGTATTCCTCAACTTATCATAAATACGAAAACACGCCTATACAAATACACTGTGAATTTTGATGATGTAAAAATGACGAAAACAAATCAGATGAAAAATTATGATATTTTTCTTATTTCTGCTCTAGAATATAGATTTTGGGTGCTGGGTAGAACCGCCTCATCGAGGCGGTTCTAACGAGTACCCAAAATCTATATTCTACGATGAGGCGGTTCTAACGAGTACCCAAAATCTATATTCTAGAGCAGAAATAAGAAAGATAAGGTTTACCCCTGTAGACCACAGTTTTACTACATGTATATAAAAGTGGGTGTCAAGGGGGTCAATATTATATAGGCATGTTTCCGTGATGATAACCAAGGAGCCATAGACCATATTTGCATTATTTGCTGGCTCCCAGCTTGCACATTGCAAATATTGGAAGAACAGGTCAGGGGGGTCTGGTTACCTGTTTTTCCAACACTGATACCTCCAGACTACGAACCAGCAGATAATGCAGATAAGGTGAATTCTACCGGATATTGTTATCGTCAATATCGTGAATAATTTATTTCGGTCCCATACAACCAGTTAATCAAAGCCCTGAAGGCACTGCAGGTGTTCGGCACGACTGAAAATACTGTTAATTTTATTCAGAACGATACTACTTGCTGTTAAATGGGAATAAAGTGTATCCAAATTCACTGATGCTCAAAAGCTGAATGTATTACATTTAATCACGTGAACAAGTCCGTAAAATAAAGACCCCATTTAACCCCAATTTATTTAGAGAAAACTGGGGTTTACGGGGGTATTCATTATTTTTTCTTATTTCTGCTCCAAGACATAGGTTGTGGGTACTCGTTAGAATCGCCTCCGGTTCTAACGAACACCAATAACCTATGCTTGCAGTACATGTATAAATAAGAAAAAATATCACGGATTTTCACCAGAAAAGTAGCCATTTTAGAGATGTGAAAAAATACTTTAAGTCACACGTGTGTGTAATCGTAAGGCCTAAAAGAATATAGCCGTGTTTCCACTAACCCGACCCACCCTACTTCAAACGTCTCTACTATTTTTATCAATAAAAGAACAAATTAAAAATTAAAACACCGACCCTACCAGTTTCAATTTCCGACTCAACCCCGTGTCCCCTCTGCATTTTCCCATAGAAATTTCGGGTTTAAGTACATTTTTGTAGTTTTTGGCATATAGTACCTTCCAAAATATGGAACTGAAATTTTGAGCATCTAAAATGGATTATGATATACCGTGCAAGTCTCAACATGACAATTTTAATAACAAAAAACATGTACAAAAACAAAAACACACTATATCAGCAGTCGATGGCATACCATCGCAAATACCCGCTTTTTCTATGAGTAACACTAATGACTATGTATTAGCTAGCGAAAACCACATGTAAGTTAAAAAAGTTGCAAAGAACATTCCAACTGATAAACAAAGTTTCAGAAGTGTAACTCTTATAGTTTAGAAGATATGGCAAAGTCATACATTTTGACCCTTGACCTTGGGGTTATGTTGATGTCCACCCAAAGTATCCCAATTTATTCTATATTCCAACAGCCATCAAATAACCAAGTTTCAGAAGTGTAACTCCAATAGTTTAGAAGATATGGCAAAGTCATACTTTTTGACCTTTGACCTTGGGGTCGAGGTCACACCAAAAGTAGCCCAAGATAGTCTATATTCCCAAGACCATCCAATAAGCAAAGTTTCAGAAGTGTGACTCCAATAGTTTAGGAGATATGGCAAATCATAATTTTTGACCTTGGGGGTCATGTTGAGGTCAAGGTCACACCAAAAGTATCCAAATTTATTCTTTATTCCAAGGGCCATCCAATAACCAAAGTTTCAGAAGTGTCACTCTAATAGTTTAGAAGATATGTCAAAATCATACTTTTTGACCTTAGACCTTGAGGTCAAGGTCACACCAAAACGAACCCGACATATTCTATATTCCAAGGACCATCCAATAAGCAAAGTTTCAGAAGTGTAACGCGAATAGTTTAGGAAATATGGCAAATTATAATTTTTGACCTTTGACCTTGGGGTCATGTTGAGGTCAGGGTCACAACAATGTTGCCCACTGCCATCTACATTCCCTGTACTATCCACATGCAAAGTTTCAAAAGTGTAACTTCAGTGGTTGCAGAGGAGATCCATTTACCAAAAAACGTGACGGACGGACGGACAGACGGCTGACGCCGGCCTCAACTGTGGTACGAAAACAATATACCCGATTTGTCTTCGAAAAAGCGGGTATAATAAAAAATATAGGCCCGACCCTGTTTTCTTTCGGGAGAAAAAAAAAATAATACAAACAGTTTCTCCTACCTACCGGTCAAACATTTTTCATTTAATTTATTTATCTGATATGCTCGTACACTAAAATAAATATTGAATGAAGAAGGGAATTGCAATCAGACACCGATCAGTTGTTGTTTTTTCCTGTCCCTATAAGGAGAAATCGGGCCTCCCAAGTCGTAATCGGCACAAACATTTAAGCCCCTGGAACAAATCCTGCGGCAATTTTGCAGCTTATGTACTTTAACATGGAAGTAGTTCGAAATACTTCTTATTCGACATGTTAGATAAGTTTTGCATAGCCCTTTTAGCTGAAAATGCTTTTAATCGGCACTAGAAAACAGGTCAATACAGAAATACATGACTAGCTTCCTCCGGGAGAAATTAAATAAAAATCGTCCGCTTGCCTTTTCATGCCGACACCTACATGTATCTTTGCTGATACAGAAATGAAAGTTGTTAACGAAAGCATTGCCAGGTTTTTCAAAATATTAAAACTAATTTTAAAAATAATAAAAATTCAATGTTGGCAAAGTTGACTAAAAATCATTAATCAGGAACATCACCCACCTATTTGTTGACATTTTTGAAGTCACGGTCGGAAGTCCCTTAAGGAGTTTGAGTGCATAATCGCCGGCTACCCATTTCGAGTCTACCAGGCGTGGTGTGATTTTGTTTAAGAAACAGATCACCTCTAGCAGTGATTTGTTCAGTAATTTATCACTGTTTCGAGGTCAGTTGTGTAAGGTAGATCAAATCACGAGCGCGTAGCGCGAGTGATATATCTACTTACAACCGACAAACATACATGTTTGTTTGTTTGATTGATTTGGTGTTTAACGTCCCCGTCAACACTGTAAAGGTCATTTTGGAGACGTTGCTTCCAATTTTGTGGGACTTTTATCCGACATTGAGATGAAATGACATCTCAAGCCCTGTCGCCCAATGAAACCAAGAGGGTTTATTAACATGGACGGTCCGCCTCGCACCGTGGTTCCTGGACAGGCTTAGATCCTCTAAACGGTGTACCAGTACTAGTGTGCGGGCCGGATTCAGCTCTGCGTGGAAGCAGCGTGCAGCCGGGCCATATATTTCTTCAAGCCCCTATAGTCGGGGGCATAACATACATGTATTATTCAACAAATCACACAAATGAGCTTCTCTATTTCGATTCTAACACACTGAAATTCGACTTAATGCTGTTGCATCACGTGAACAGGTCCGTGAAATGAAGACCCCCTAAACCCCACTTTATATAGAGAAAACTTGGGTTTACGGGGGTATTCATTATTTTTCTTATTTCCGCTCCAAGACATAGATTGTGGGTACTCGTTAGAACCGCCTCATTGAGGCGGTTCTAACGAGCACCCTCAATCTATGTTGTGAGGATTTATAAGAAAAACATCAAGGATTTTCATCAGAAAAGGAGCCATTTTGGAGATGTGAAAAATGCACTATGTCGCACGGGTGTGTTATCGTAATGAACTGACCGACATATTATTCGACAAATCACACAAATGAGCTGATCTGTTTCGATTCTAACACACATGCTGTTGTGTCCTTCATACTCTCACAACATTCCACCGTTGTTTGAAGAAATCCCGCAAAAATGTTTGATTGTAGCACATGCTGTTACCTGTTTTTGTAACGTACTTGTTGCGTGAAAAAGGCGTTACTCCGTCTAACGTTTTCCGCTGATTCAAGAAGGGCAGCTGTCAGTTTCTAGCGAAAGAATGTGCACTGTACTGGTTGACCGCTTACGTATAAGCTTGCCCAGGAAAAGTGTGGATAGGTAAACTGACCGGCTCAAAACTTACCTAAAACTGTGTTGACTGGGCCGTTAAACTCCAAAACAAACAAACACATTCCGTCTAACGTTAACGTCGCCAAACGTCATAAAACGGCGGCTCTTCGCGTCACGCTTTTTCGCCTAGTGATTTGTCACTGAATATATGATTGGATTTTACCATTGGCTGTATAGGCGACCAGTGTTAGAATGTTTGATCGCTTTGACCTTTGGTGTTTTGGTTAGGCTTTGGGTTTAGATTCGAGTATTACTCATTTAATTATGATATCCTGGTCTGTTTCTAAAGTGGTTAGATGGCCTTGCTTGACATCACGAAAATACGCCTATACAATTTTGAACCCCTTGAACCCCACTCCTATACAGTAAAACTGGGGTTTACAGGGGTCAACCTTATTTTTCTTATTTATGCTCTAAGATTTTGAGCAGAAATAAGAAAAATATCACAGTTTTTCATCTTAAATTTTTTTCATTGTTTCGGTGATAAAGGTTACAATGTATTTTTATAATATATCACAATTTGTCATATTAAAACTTTCGTTTTTCCGGCGGTTTACAGTGCATTTGTACAGGCGTGTTTTCGAAATGAGATAACTGCTGTCGTCGCTGTTCCTGAAAATCTTGTTTGGGTCGACTGTTTGTCAATCGACCCAAAGCTATTAAGCACAGTACCTTTTCATTGATGATGTCCACGTGACTATCACTACTTTGTAGGTAATCCAAGAAACAGTAACTTATAGTAAAGAGCTGTGCTATTCTTATCGCTGTGACGTCAAAGTGTTGAAGCGGAAGGTTACATGAATCTGTTGAATCTGGACGTAAACCATGTGTTAGGTTAAGCAAGCACCTTAGACCCAGACCAGGGTGTAAACTGGTTGCTTTCGATAAAGGAATTCGAGGGTTTATAGAAACAGTCTAAGTCCCAGTTCAGGATTTTTTTTCATCCTACACACAGAGACAAACGACCCACCAGTGCCGTCAGTGCGTTGATGATTTCTTGCTGATGTGCCCAATCCCGAAATCGGCTGTGAATAGGCAATAAAATATGTTTGATTTACTTTTAATGTAATTTCAATTAATTCAATTTAAAATTTATTAACGTAATTTAGTTTTGTCGGGAAAATAAATCTTTTATTCTCCTTTAATTTCCTGGCAGTTGATACCTCAGGGGAACTGCCTACGCCTAATGAAGAACCGTTTCATTTCATTTCATTTCTTTCGAAATGATATAAACCGTTGATAATTTGACTTCTGTTATACATAGCAGTAAAATCTGTGCATATCTGTAACAAATAAAAGTGATATTTTCACAGTGTGAGAATATAAATGATATTTCCACAGTGTGAAAAATAACATGACCGTGTTATTTCACGGAAGCAGCCCGGACTACTTTTCTCGCCGAAATTCATATATGTTATCTATAAAATAATTCTGTAAAATACATTGAAAAGCACTCTTTGTACTGTAAAAATGCTGTATTCAAAATGGCGATCTGTTTATGTTTTGAAACTGACAGCTGTGACGTCATAGCAAAGTCAAAAATTGTTGACGTAGGATCCGATTGATCAATTACAGTAAGTGTCCTAAAATATTATAAAATAAAAAGAAAATTTACTTTTTTTTCGATAAATATCAAAAATATTTAATCTCGTTTGTTGAAAACATCAGAATTTTCACGAGTGCGAAATATTCAAAAAAGCAAATATCCTCTAAGCATCACGTGAACACGTCCGTAAAATGAACACCCCCTAAACCCCACTTTATATGGAGAAAACTGGGGTTTACAGGGGTCTACATTATTTTGCTTATTTCTGCTCCTAGACATAGGTTTTGTGTACTCGTTAGAACCGCCTCGATGAGGTGGTGCTAACGAGCACCCACAACCTAAGTTTGCAGTTTAAATAAGAAAAATATAACAAATTTTCATCGGAAAAGTAGCCATTTCGGAGATATGAGAGATTGCACTATGTCGCATGGGTGTGTTATCATAATGGTATTGAATCTGGACTGAAACCATGTGTTGGGTTTAGCAAGCAGCGTAGACCCAGACCAGAGTCTACACTGGTTGCTTTCAGTAAAGGAATTTGAGGGTTTATAGAAACAGTCTAAGTCCCCATTCAGGACATTTTAGACGTAGCCTTATAAGCTCATTTTGACCTATTTTTTCTATGGAAATCAATTCATGATTTCCTTTAACTGTTGGGATTTGTTAGAAAACTGAAAGAATCGCAAATGATCTATGCCCCAAAAGGACATCTCAACATGAGATTTTGTATAACAATGGAAAGTAACATTGTAGGACCTGACATTCTGACAAAATTATGTTTTAGTCTCGTCCAGATAAATCGTTAGTGTTTTCATGAACAACCTACCATAGTCAAGTAATGAGTCCAGCGCGGAAGACGCAAGTGTCCGTCAGCTGACAAGACCGCCTACGGATCAGTGATGACAAAATGATGGCGAAAAGGATGACCCATGCCCATGATCTCTCACCGATTGTTCCGCTTACAATAATTATTCACGTGTGTATTAAATTATATGCACAGATTAAATGGTTGTTGTTTGTCAATTGTTTCGGCGTTTGTAAAATTCTAACAGAGCGCGCTTAAGGCAATGGAAAATAACTGTGTTTTATTCTGCAACAAACACCACTCGGAAGAGCATGACGAGTAACTTCATTAAAACCTGCCAATTTATGACGCCATTAGGAGATTTCCTTGACGTCAGACGGTGTAACGTCATATTCTCGCATCGAAAACGTTAAAAAAGGATATAAATGCGTGTCTTTCAGTCGCTAATTTTAGCGAGATTTCTTCTAACAATGGCGAAAGTGTGTGAGATTTTGAAGGAAACAACAACATTATTGCCGATTTTCAGCGTGTTAGAATCGAAATAGATCAGCTCTAGTTTGTGATTTGTTGAGTAATAAATCACAGTTTGTCGGTCAGTTGTAAGTAGACAAATCACGTGCGCTACGCGCACGTGATTTGATCTACTTTACAACTGACCTCCAAACTGTGATTTATTACTCAACAAGCCACAGTTAGAGCTGATATATTTCTTAATTAGAAGACGCTGTAACCCGTTGTTTATTTTACTAATTCTAACATGAAGGTTAATGATTTTGCATGGGTCAGTTTATGTTTGTTTCGAATAATAATTAGCTTACAACATGGTCGTTTATTTTTTATAGAGATACTTGTTGTTTCATCCTACAACCGGAGACGATCGACCCATCAGAAAGGCTGGCACGATTAATTGGATAATCGTTTATCAATCGATCAATTCCACAATAATGATTATAATCACTGAATTATTTGATAAGTACAATTTGCTGCCCAAAGCTGTGCCTAAATAGCTGGATGAGTTGCAAACAGTGCAGACCCTGATGAGACGCCGCGTTCTGCGGTGTATCATCTGAGTCTACACTGTTCTCTCAGAGTCTACACTGTTTGCTATTCAAATATATATGGTAAACTACTAAAATAGTAGTTGTCATACTCAGACAGAAAGCCAGACAGGCAAAACTATGACCTAATCTTCAGTGATTACTTATCGATTATCGATCACAATGACAGGACTGCTAATCGATTATCTGTTCAGCTCCGATTAGCCAGCTCTACGGCCACCAGTGCGGTCAGTGCTTCGCTTTTTTGTCTTCCTGCTGTGCCCAATCCCGAAATCGGCTGTGAATAGGCAATAAAATATGTTTAATTTACTTTTAATGTAATTTCAAATAATTCAATTTAAAATTTATTAACGTAATTTAGTTTTGTCGGGAAAATAAATCTTTTTTTTTCTCCTTTAATTTCCTGGCAGTTGCTGCCTACGCATTACAAAGAAAAGTTTCATTTCTTTCGGAATGATATAAACCGTTGATAAATTGACTTCTTTTCTTACGGCCCCCGCCCTTCGGGGCTTGAAGAAATAGATGGGCTGCATGATACGTCCACGCAGGGTTGAAATCCGACCGCATACGAGCACGAAAACACGTACGTGATGAAAACACCTTCAAAGTTCCAAAAATGTTTGATAAAAGACTGTAAGAGGAACTGCGCTCACAAGGTATCTATTCTAATAGTAATTGGACTGGCAAAAATCTAAGTTAAAAAGTGGAAAAGGTTGATAAAAATAGACGGAGGATAACCCAAATCCACATGCGCATCTTCAAACCATGGCAAAAACAACTGCAACGTTTCAAAATGATCGATAAAACACTGTAAGAGGAGTTGCGCTCGTTAAATGTCGACGGAAAGACGAACGGACGGACGCACGGACGGACAGAAACTTCAGAAAGACGGGCAGACGAATGGTCGGAAACTTGCACACCTATGTCTTTCTGCTGAAGTAGGTGCGACAAAAACACCTGACCGTCGTTCCAGAAATTGTGCCTCAACTGTGACCCGAGCTAGGCTCACATTACGAAAACATGACCTATTCAAATATATAGACAATTTCACTGTTCCTCTCAAAAAAAGAAAATTCTCAGATTTTTTTCTTATTGCTGCTCAGAATATAGATAGTGGACATTTGTTAGAACCGCCTCGATATTTTTCTTATTTCTACTCGAAATATTCATTGTGGGTACTTGTTAGAACCGCCTCATCGAGGCGGTTCTAACTAGTACCCACAAGCAATATTTTAGAGCAGAAATAAGAAAAATAAGGTTTACCCCGGTAAACCCAAGTTTTATTATATCAAAGTGGAGTCAATTGGGTCAAAATTATATTGGCCTGTTTTCGAGATACCTACCAAGCCACGAAGGCCGACTATATTTGGCTATAAAAATAATGGCCCCCGCCCATCGGGGCTTGAAGAAATAGAAGGGCTGCATGATGCTTCCACGCAGAGCTGAAACCGACCGCACACGAGTACTGGTAACCCGCTTAAAGGGTCTAAGCCTGTCCAGGAAAGTGGTGCCAGTCCATGCTTATAAACCCTGTTGGTTTGATTGGGCGACAGGGCTTGATATGTCATTTCATCCCAATTTCGGGTAAAAGTACCACAACATTGGAAACAACGTCTCCAAAATGACCTATACAGTGTTGACGGGGACGTTAAACCTCAAATCAAACAAACAAACAAAAACATGAAAATTCTCAGATGAAAAATTGCGATATTTTTCTTATTCTGATCGAAATATAGATTGTGGGTATTTGTTAGAACCGCCTCCATATTTTTCTTATTTCTGCACGGAATATAGATTGTGGGTACTTGTTAGAACCGCCTTATCGAGGCGGTTCTAACGAGTACCCACAAGCTATATTTTAGAGCATCAATAAGAAAAATAAGGTTTACCCATGAAAACCTCAGTTTTATTATAAATTGGGTCAGTATTATATAGGCGTGTTTTCGAGATGCCTACCAAGCCACGGAGGCCGACTATATTATGGCCCCCGCCCATCGGGGCTTGAAGAAATAGATGGGCTGTATGATGCTTCCACGCAGAGCTGAAACCGACCGACAGGTGTACTGGTAAACCTAGGCAAAGCGGAGCGAGTCGGACCGTCAATGCATATAAATCCAATTGGTTTCATTGGGCGACAGGGCTTGAGATGTCATTTCATCTCAATGTCGGGTAAAAGTCCCACAAAATTGGAAGCAACGTCTCAAAAATGACCTTTACAGTGTTGACGGGGACGTAAAACCTCAAATCAAACAAACAAACACAAACAGTGTTGACCGGGACGTTTAACCTCAAATAAAAAAAAAATACAACATTAAATTTACTACCTGTAAGCTCGTTGATTTTTCTAACATTGATGGTACTTGATCTGGTGAGAGATACTTCTTCAAGTCCTTATTTTTGCTGCTGTCGGTTTTTTCTCTGTCCGAATCACTACCCTGTCCGGTGGCCGCTCCCCCTGACGATTCCATATCCCTGTCGGTTCTGTTTAATCTCTAACCAAGTAATAAGGCTCCAGACATGATGACATTTCCCAAAGGAAACACACTTGTTCTGCTTTCTGAAACAAGGCAGTCGAATATTAATCCAGATATGTTATTTTATAGCATTCCTATAGCCGACTAACCGAGAACGGGAGAAAACAAGCTGGTTTTCAATCGATATGGCGAGTTCACATAATTTTCCCCATTCCACGATTTTACGCGAGATTATGGTCTCTTTTATCAAACAGAATATGCAATTAATGTTTAATTTGCAATGAAACCGCTCTCTTGAATACTTATTTAATTTGTTCATGATTTTGTTTTGTGCGGTGATACAACGTGAAGGACATGCTTTCACTGAAATCACCAGTGCAAGCCTGTTGTGAAGCATTAACGGAGGAAATAAACGTTAAAAGGTACATTTTAACAGGAACTCTGTGATTCAAAACAAACATTGTCTGTGATAGATTTCATTCATCTCTACAACAGACTTTAAATTGATTGGAAAAGAACAGATTTTCCAGTTGAACACATTAGCTCCTTTTTTAACTAACAGACATGATGATAACACGAAAACTCGCCTATATAATTCTGACCCCCTTGAACCCCACTTTTATATCGTAAATCTCGGGTTTACAGGGATAAACCTTACTTTTCTTATTTCTGTTTTAAACTATAGATTGTGGGAGCTTGTTAGAACCGCCTCGATGAGGCTGTTCTCACGAGTACCAACAATCTCTATTTTCAGCAGAAATAAAAAACATCACAATATTTCATCACAAAATTTTTATTTTTTTGTTATAAAATTTTCTGTGTATTTGAATAGGTATGTTTTCGTTATGCATGTTACTACGCACAGCAAGACAAATCTATATAAACTGGTTGTTTGTTTGAATTAAGGTTTAACGTCCCCGTCAACACTATTAAGATCATTCTGGAGACGATGTTTCCAATTTTGTTGGACATTTAACCGACATTGAGATAAAAATGACATCGCAAGCCCTACCACCTAAAGAAACCAATATGCACTGGCGGTCCCACTCGCATCACTTTGGTAAACCGCTTAGAGAATCTAAGCCTGCCCAGGCAAAGCAGTGCGAGTCCATGCTTATAAACCCTATTGGTTTCATTGGGTGACAGGGCTTGAGAAATCATTTCATCTCAATGTAAAATTCCCACAAAATTGGAAGCAACGTCTCAAAAATGACCTATATAGTGTTGACGGGGACGTTAAACATCAGATCAAACAAACAAACAAACAGGCTTAGACCGTCTAAGCGGTTTACCCGTACGCATGTGCGGTCGTTTTCAGCACTGCGCGTGGAAGAACCATGCAGCCCAAATTATTTTTTCTAAGCCCCGATGGTCGGGGTCCCCTTATGTCCCCGCATCTTCCTCCGAGAAGGGAACTACTATTCCTTAAAGGGAAGAGACGTCTCCCGAGGAGGGAACACATTCTCTCCTTTATGAACAGCCCCTATAAACTATAGTAAGATTCCTATATTAAGATCAATTTTGAATAGTATCAATTGTGGTCCTTTACTAGAAGACACTGGATACAGAAAACAGACAAACAGAAAACCTAAAACGTACAAATGCAGTAAAATTCCTATAATAAAACCACCTTCGGGACTGTTTAAAAAATTGGCTGAAAGACCACTTTTGAACAGTACCAAATGTGGTCCCTTACTAGGAGACGCTGGATGCAGAAAACAGACAAAACGAAAACCTAAAACTTTCAAATATGTTTTTTTTTTTTTTTTGACAAGAGTAAAACCTAAAACTTTCAAATAGGTTTTTTTGACAAGAATTAGTCTTAATTTTAGGTGGTCTTAAAGGCGGAAATTTGCTTTGCTGTATTTAATAGAAAATGCTATAAGTAAGGGAAACCAATTCTTATTACGCATGTGCGTAATATGCGTAACGGACGCCACGCATATTTGATGGGCTGAAGAGACATAAGGACTTTTGAGACATAAGGACTTTTGATTTACCCTGAATCCTGTGTACTAATATTACTCACTGGACTCGCCCATTGGGGTTTGAAAAAATAGATATGGCTGCATGATGCTTTCACGCAGAGCTGATTACGACCGCAAATGAGGTCTATGCCTGTCCAGGCAAAGTAGTGCGAGCCAGACCACCCACGAATGTAAACCCTATTGGTTTAATTGGACAACAGTCATTTTATCTCAGTGGCGGGTAACAGTCCCACAATATTGCAACTAACGTTTCGAAAATGACCTAAATAGTGTCGACGGTCACCCTCAAATTAAACTAGAGCTGCCGCCTAACGGGCGCCAATTATACCCCCGCATGCGTTGTCAGACAATTTTTTACAAGTATTTGACCTTGAGGAAGGTCAACGTAAAGGTCAAGGTCAGGTTTGTGTATATCAATCTTAAGTACTAGTGGCAAGGTGTGTGGTGTGTGAATATTAAAGAAATCGGTCAAAGAATAAGGAAGTTATGAGCAATGTTAAAGTTTTTTGTAACGGACCGACGACAGACGACAAATTTTTACAAGTATTTGACCTTGAGGAAGGTCAACGTAAAGGTCAAGGTCAGGTTTGTGTATATCAATCTTAAGTACTAGTGGCAAGGTGTGTGGTGTGTGAATATTAAAGAAATCGGTCAAAGAATAAGGAAGTTATGAGCAATGTTAAAGTTTTTTGTAACGGACCGACGACAGACGACAGATTTTTACACAAGTATTTGACCTTGAGGAAGGTCAACGTAAAGGTCAAGGTCAGGTTTGTGTATATCAATCTTAAGTACTAGTGGCAAGGTGTGTGGTGTGTGAATATTAAAGAAATCGGTCAAAGAATAAGGAAGTTATGAGCAATGTTAAAGTTTTTTGTAACGGACCGACGACAGACGATAGACGACAAGCTGACTCCTATATACCCCCTTCAAACTTCGTTTGCGGGGGTATAATAAAAACCTCAGTTTTCTTTAGATTAAGGCCATTATCATCCTGTTACGTCTGGACCTAAAGATTTCCGAATGAGTCGGAGCAAGACAAAATCTATGGGGCGCCATTTTACTGTTTATTCCTTATTTATAGATATCCATAATTATTTATGGATATCTATAATTCGAATTATGGATATCTATAAATATGGATTAAATAGTAAAACGGAACCCCATTGACATCAACAGCAAGTACTAAACGTATATATATTAATGGGCCCAACTCCATGCCTTGTACCAAAAATCCCAAAACGGATACCCTGGCAAACTGTGCAGGTCCAGATCAGACGCCGCAGAACTCGGCGTCTGATCACGGCCTACACTATTTGCAAAACATTCAGCCATTTTCCAAATATTTTTTAAATTTTGAAATGGACTCCTGCTATATTTAAGGAGGAAGACTCTACTTGGTACAAAAAAGGTTAAGTTTCCATAGAAGACTATACATGCAATATAAACAAAAAATACTTGGATCAGAATGTGCAGTTGCACAGGCTGACCTCAGTATTTGCAGGCTGCTCACTGACGAAAGTGTTTTCTAGACTTCATTGTGTGCCAGTTCAAATTGTTGCACTACATTGCTAAAGGTTATTTACGTGACTTGTAACGACGTGTTATCGCCTTTTCTAGACATGATTCGTAGTTCTTAACCCATTTAGTACCAGAAACCCCAAAACGAGTACCCTGGCAAACAGTGCAGGCCCAGATTAGACGCCGCAGAACGCGGCGTCTGATCAGGGCCTCCACTGTTTGCTAAAAGTTCAGTCATTTTTCCAAATAAATTTTGATGAAAACACAACCTGACACCCCTAAATTTTGAAATGAACTCCTGCTATATATAAGGAGGACGATTCCATTTGGTACAAAAAGGGTTAATGTATATATGTAGATGTACTCATTCTGGATTATTCATGTCGTTGTTGTGCTGTAAGATGGTCTGGAAACGTTACCCTGTGGGTAGTAGTAGTAATAATAATAATAATAATAATAATAATTTTGTTTGTTTGATTTGAGGTTTAACGTCCCCGTCAACACTGTATAGGTCATTTTGGAGACGTTGCTTCTAAATTTGAGGGATGTTTACCCGACATTGAGATGAAATGACATCTCAAGCCCTATCGCCGGATGAAACCAGTAGGCCCATCTATTTTTTAAAGCCCCGATGAGCGGGGGCCAAATAATAATAATAATACCGCTAGTATTTGGACAGGCAGTCGTGAGAAAATAGTGCAGATCCAGACTCTCGCAGTTTAAACTGCTTGCCATTCATTCAGCCACTCGTACAGAATGGTGTTCTTATTTTGTGATTTGGACCACTGAATTCATATTAATATCATTATTTTATGTGGTGTCAGTAGACTCATTTAACTAAACAATTTGTGTCTGTTTGTCTGACTGGTGATCGCGGGATCAGTACCTGCCGGGATGGAACATTATTTCGTGGAGACTGATCATGGAATCATTTTAACTGTTATTCTCTCCCTTCCGCTGACTCAAGAAGAGTAGTTGTCAGTTCTGGCGGAAGAATGTGTACTGTTCTGTACTTGTTATTTGCTAAATGTGCCTGAATAAATGAAAAATAGAAGTAAAGGGAATAATCAGGAATCGATACAATGGACCTTATCAACCATCAAAGACACCGAAAGGGAAAATAAAAAAAAAAAACAAAAAAAAAAAAACATCAGATAACTAGACCCTAATGGAAACATCAATACTTGGGACGGTCAGTAAAAAGAATTTCACTGGGGGGTGGGGCTAAATAGAATTTACGGGGGGCGCAATCCTCGCCCTTGATTCCGTCGAGATTTAGCTAACCCCTCAGTGCAAGATCTCCGAGAACACAACAATATGTTTTTGTGAAACACTGATACCCTGACAGCGCAATCCAAATATGAAATATGAAAGCTCTATCACTAACAAATCAAAAGGTATGGCCAGTGTTCAAGTCTTAAAAAAGTAGGTCAAGGTCACAGGGTCAAAATAATGGTACTACTGATAAGGCCTGAGACAAGGAATGCTCATGTGAAATATGAAAGCCCAATCACTTACCAATCGAAAGTTATGGTCAATATTAAAGTTTTTAAAAAGTAGGTCAAACGTCAAGGTCAAGGTAACAAGGTCAAAAATTATAATACCACTGGAAAGGCCTTGTGACATGGAATGCATACGTTAAATATGAATCCTCAATCATTAACCAATCAAAAGTTATGGCCAATGTTAAGGTTTTTAAAAAGTAGGTCAAACCTCAAGGTCAAGGTCACAAGATCAAACATTATGGAATCAATGGAAAGCTTTTTTGACATAGAATGCACATGTGAAATATGAAAGCCCTATCCCTTTCCAATCGATAGTGATGGCGAATGTTAAAGTTTTAGAAAAGTAGGTCAGACATCATGGTCAAGGTCACAAGATCAAACATTATGGTACCGTTAAAAAGGTCTTGTGACATAGAATGCACATGTGAAACATGAAAACCCTATCACTTGCCAATCGAAAGTTATGGAAAATATTAAAGTTTTTGTTAAAAAGCAGATCAAACGTCAAGGTCAAGAGATAAAAAATATGGTATCACTGGTAAGGTCTGGTGACAAGGAATACACATGTGAAATATGAAAGTCAGATCACTTACCAATCGAAAGTAATGGCCAATGTTAAAGTTTTTGAAAAGTAGGTTAAATTTCAAGGTCAAGGTCACAAGGTCAGGAATTATAATACCACTGGAAAGGTCTTGTGACCTAGAATGCACATGTGAAATGTGAAAGCCGTATCACTTACCAATCGACAGACATTTGACCTACTTTTAGTCAAAAATTATGGTACCACTGAATAGGGATTGTGACAAGGAATGCACATGTGAAATATTAAAGTTCTGTCACGTACCAATCGAAAGTTATGGCCAATGTTAAAGATTTTGAAAAGTAGGTCAAACGTCAAGGTCAAGGTAACAAGGTCAAAAATGATGGTACCGTTGTAAAGATCTTGTAACATAGAATGCAGATGTGAAATATGAAAGCCCTATCAATTAAGCCCAATCGAAAGTTGTGAAATATGAAATCCGTATCACTTACCAATCGAAAGTTATGGCCAATGTTAAAGGTGTTTAAAAAGTAGGTCAAACGGCAAGGTCAAGGTCACAATGTCAAAAATTATGGTACCCTGAAATGGTCTTGTGACAAGGAATGCACATGTGAACTATGAAAGCCCTATCACTTACTAATCGAAAGTTATGACCCACGTTAACGTTTTTAAAAAAGTAGGTCAAACGTCAAGGTCAAGGTCACGAGGTCAAAAATTATGGTACCACTAGAAAGCTTTCGAGACAAGGAAGGCACACGTGAAATATATAAGTCCTATATGTTACCATTCAAAAGTTATGCTCAATGTTATGGTTTTTGCGGACAGACAAAGAAACAGACGGACAGACAGACAGACCAAAAACTATATCCCCCCCCCCCCCCCACACACACATGAATCTTTGATTCCGGGGACATAAAATTCAAACAACAAAAGAGATGAAACAACGGCTAGGATTGAAATGCTGGAGCAAAAGAAAACCAATAGTTAGACTCCGATTGACCCTTAACAACCAAAGAAAGTGTGGTTAGTTAAACTGACCAGTTCGATATGAACTAACTTGTGTTGTCTATGCCGTAAAAATCCAAGATAAAACATACAAATCAACATTTGGCCTATATTAAACCATTACGATAACACATCAGTGCGACATAGTGAATTTTTTCACATCTAAAAATGGCTACTTTTCGGATGAAAATCCATAATATTTTTCTTATTTATACTACAAAGTAGTTTAGGTCGTAGTACCAAAGCGTTAATCCAAAATCGTTAATCAATAGACAAAATGGCAAATATCAATATTCAGATCAACAGACATGGACTCCAGAAGAGTGTAATCAGGCGTCCGCGGATATTAAGCATTACTTGGTAAGCAAGCTTCGCCCACCATACCCATCGACCCGGACGAAGAAAAGGTGTAAATGCCGAGAAGGGTATGTCCGAGATTTTGGAAGTCTTCCTATGGCTTTCCATTGGCAAACATATCAGAAATAATTCTGGAAATGGCCACATTGTACGGATCCACAAGATCATGGTGTCTCCCATAGAACTTCTTTAGTGTTGATACCAATTTGGTTTTTTGATACCCCTGGCATAACAACCTGGTAGTGAGCACCTTCCCACGTTCCCTTAAGTCCTGATACTTGGAACAGGCTCTAGCATAACGGATTAACTGTGAAACGTAAACTCCATATGCTGGTGCAGACGAGATATTACTGCTCAGGAAGGGAAAGTTAATAATGGGAAAATTGAAGTCATCTCGTTTATCGTACAGCCTAGTAGTAAGCTTCCCGTTGTCAATATAGAGATAACAATCCAAGTATGAGGAGGAGGTTGCAGTCTCGGTTGTTTCCTTAATTTCAAGTTCACGTGGATAGATGAATTCCAAGTACTCTACAAATTTAGCATTTTTAGACAATAAATCATCTACATGTATATATCTGTAGGTGAAATTGAATTGTTGTGCAAGGCGTTTCTTGCCTGCTTTGAGGAGACCTTGTACAAACTCCGCCTCATACGAGTACAAGAACAAGTCGGCAAGCAACGGTGCAAAATTAGTACCCATTGTTTGCTGAAATAATAGGCCCCTGAACTCCACGAACATATTGTCAATTAGTTATTCCAGCATCCTTATGACATCTGCATCAGTGTACTTTTGTGGGGCATCAGAGTGATCTCGAACGAACTATGTGTCTTTGTAGCCAAGGACAACATACTGGTAGCGACGGTTACCATTCTTGTGGAAAAAACATTGATTTATGATTTCCTTGAGTTTAGATTTCAATTTATCACGAGGAATAGTTGTGTAGAGCGTTGAGAAATCGAAAGATTTTATGCTGTTTACTGAGAGAAAAGACTGTGACTGAAGATGTTCTAGAAGCTCTTTAGAGTTTTCCAAGATCCACATCTGATTCACACCACTCCTGGCATATGCAGTGTCACAATATTTCTGAAGGCCATTTTTAACTGCAGTAAGGATTCGTGTTAGGATCTGTGAAAGAGGCTTGGCTGAGCACTTAGCTGAACCCGCGATATATCTCTGCCTGTACGGATTCTTATGAAGCTTAGGAATCCAGTACAACTTTGGAAGTTCCATATCTTCCTCTGGGAGGGAAATTCCAAACGAAAGCATCACCGATTGGTGTTTTCGTAGAATTTCATCTTTGGACAAAGAAGAAAGATTATATGTTGGGTTGCCTGCCATAGTGCTCAAACAAAGCTCTTCTTTTAAGCAGTTTATATAGTGGGTTTTGCAAACAAACACACTATTGTTAGATGCCTTGTCAGCTGGAACAACGACAAACTTCTGATGGATTTCAGCCATTTCAGCAGCAACATCTGGATTATCAAACAACGAATAATGTCGGCGAGATATGGTTCTGCTGAGTACTGTTATACGTCTGTTTACCAAGGCCATTACTGATTTTACCCATTCGGAGAGGGTGGCAACCTCCGCATCCTCTTTCCTAGCCCAGCGCCGTGCATACTCTGCAACAGAATCCAAAATTAATTTGGAATTCTGTTTCCAAGTAAAAGATTTTGGTTCCCTGTATTTGGGGCCTTTTGAAAGAATGTCTCGAAGTTTGTCATTTCTAACAATATTGAGGTCTCCTGTAATGGTGTGACCTGCTGGATTGTAACAAAAATCTGAGACATTACATGAACATTCGGAGGAGTTTTGGGCAATGGTCTCGGTATTTAGACCTTGCAGCACGGTTTTATAATTGAATATTTTGGGTGCAATCGGAGTAGAATAACTGTAGGAAATAATTGGTGGGCTCTTGTTTTTGAAATAAGCTGGTACGTTTGAAGTCACTGTTTTATTGTTCAGAATATTGCCAATGTTAACGGCGCCAAGACCTTTATTTCTGAATTCAAGCTTCAGAAAATCACAAGGTGGAGTCTCTTCTGGAGAAACTGTTTGTACTAGCTTGTACAACCGAAACATAGCAACATCCGCAATAATAGCAACAAGCTTATATTCAGGAGAGTTTGGATCGAACGTGTTCACATCCAAAGCTTCTTTCTGCAAAGAGCGAAGTTTAGTAACCGGCAGCTGATACAGTTTGGTACGAATATGATGAAGTCCTTAAGGTTGCAGGACGTGTGGAAGGAGATTGTCGAATGTCACATCAGCATGAAAATTCGGACGGTTGTAGTGCCGATGTCCATGACTTCTCCTACGTCGTTGAGAGCTGCCAAAGAGCCTCATCATATTGACCGAGCTGCATCCAGGGCTGGTAAGATTTCCTACAGGGTCTATCTTGTCATTGCAACCGTAGGGTGCTGCAGTGCCTAATTCTCTAATCCAGAACTCCTCACGTTTTCTACGAAGTAGTGTGCTCAAGCTGGGATTAGTAGTAGGGTGGTATATTTTTTCCAATATTCTTACCCTGAAGGACAAACTAGCATGATCTGCTAGATTGAAATGTTGATATAACAACTGATTGCCTCCATTATTCACTTCATATCTGTGACCAGACATTCTAGTACGCAGTTGTCCTTTTGTCTCACCTACGTATATCAGTCCGCAAAGTGAACACTCCACTCCGTAGACAACATTTCAGGACTTACAGTTGAGATCGTCCCAGCTCCGTGTGTGGTATGTTTTATTAGGGAGTCCACTAGTAAACTCTGTATCCGTGATCAAAATTTTACAAGTTTTACAATTTTTTGAATTGCAGGATATTATATAACAACCTATGTATTACAGTAAAAATAAGAAAAATAATGTTTACCCCCGTAAACCCCAGTTTTCTTTATACAAAGTGGGGTGTAAGGGGTAGTTCATTTCAAGGACTTGTTCACGTGATGCGTTATATTAACATACATGTATCAGTGCGATACCATAAAATGCTGTTTTCAGTGTCTGTATAAATGCCTTCATTTCAGTTGTCATTTTTAGGCTTCCAACACAGATTGTGTTTGTTCGTTACAAACGCCTAACATCCCAACTCTTTGTTTATGAGAAAAAAATGAAGGAAAATAATGCAGACATCTGTAAATTCCACTGTTCTCTATACAGACTGTTGTTTATAGGGGGTATCCATTACACGGAATTGTTAACGTAATGTCTTGCCGAATTTTAGAACGTCTGTCATCTTAATCAGGGTCACTGATAAGGCTCTAATAGCAGAATCACATGCTATGTCCTATTTGTCTTCTTTAGTACCTAAATGCTATCCGGATTAAGATTAATACAATCAAACGACCCTATCCTACACAAACGGACTTTGTCGGAAACAAGGTCTGTCAATATCCGTTGTTCTGAGGGCCTGCATTGAAGATAGTTGTTTGGTTATTGTCTTACCCACAGCATCCAATTTGATATCCCTTTAGTTTTATTGTGATTTTACGTATTTCAACGACAATCTACGAACGTCATTCGGCTTTTTACGTGGCGGTGCGCAAGTGACGGCTTTTCTGACATTTACATGATTAAGAAAACATACGTCTTTCTAGCTGTCCCAGCCTGTGGGTGAGACGGAAATATCTTGAACACCGGATAAGCAAATCTTGGAGTTTACATGGGGAGAGAAATTCTATTACCACACAGGCTATCCAAGCTACCCAGGTTATCCAGGCTATCCTGCACAGGGCAGGATAAAACTCGGGAATTCTCACGTATTCTGTGTGCACTGGTTATATAGTACCCCATGTACGCCGTCGTTAAACATGACGTCATTGACGTCACTCGGTGGTGTGGTAATGTTTTCGCAATATGATGGACATCAACATTAAATGTCCACGCCCAGCAAGCAATGAATGATATGCAAGGAAAAGAATCTTACTTGAGTATGAGGGGCAGATGAAAAAAACCGTGCCTCGGAATCACGAGGCTTGTCGAGTAATGCCGGACTGTGATTCCTCGGGACGACAGAGACGCGGGTCGGATGTTCTACTCACCACCCACACATACACACATGTACATAAGATTACACAAGAATCTTATATGGGTGTGAGGGGTGGATGGAAAAAATCAGTCCCGAGGGTCACTGACGGGCATCACGAGGCTTGCCGAGTGATGCCGGACACTGATCCCTCAGGATGGATTTTTTCTTTCCAACCCTTACACCCATGTAGGATTCCTTTCTTGCATACCTTCCATTTCTTTACGCGGATTTTCAATGCTGTCGTCACTTCAGTTACCGACGTCCACCATATTGTGATGACACTACAGTGATGTTTAGTAACTTCACGTAACGTGCTGTGATGTCAACCATAACGATGTCGCATATGAGGTCTAATTCAACCAGTACATATATCAAACGCGCGAGAAAATTCGATTTTGGGTAAGAACACGAGAGTTAGAACAGAATTGCTATCCCAAACTAAGACTATGGATTTCCTTATCTGGTGTTCAAGGAGCTTATACCCACCCACCAATAAAAATAGAACACTTTTTTTTTGTTTGATTTGAGGTGTGACGTCCCCGTCAACACTGTATAGGTCATTTTGGAGACGTTGCTTCCAATTTTGTGGGACTTTTACCCGCCATTGAGATGAAACGACATCTCAAGCCCTGTCGCCCAAATAAACCAATAGGGTTTATAAGCATGTCCAGTCCGACCCGCACCGCTTTGCCTGTGCAGGCTTAGATCCTCTAAGCGGGTTACCAGTTCTCGTGTGCGTGTCGGTTTCAGCTCTGCGTGGAAGCATCATGCAGCCCATATATTTCTTCAAGCCCCTATGGGCGGGGGGCGTTAAGGTTTACATACCATTCGATTGTGTTAATGCGAGCTTTGTTAAGGGTAAATGTTGTATACTGACTACTTAATTGAAAACTCTACTTGTACTAAATATGAACAATCGACATCATTTACATGTCTTCATAATACAGATATAAAATGGAAATTAATAACCACGCTATGTATAATAAGTATCCAGCAACGTCACAACGTTTTGTGCCTGCTGTGAAAATCTAATATTTGCTAAGGGAAATAAGTTTAGCAATTTTTATTATAATGTTATTAATCAAGTAATTTCGTATTGACCCAGTTACAGGTCCGAGGTCTGCTGTATTGGCACGAGGCCGAAGGCCGAGGCCAATACAGCTGACCGAGGACCTGTAACTCGGCCAATACGAAATTACTTGATTAATGACAATTTTATTAATTGACGCAATTAAAAAACATGATTTATGATTTTTGAATCTTGGTTGACCTTGTGTAATATCGGATAATCAATTAATAAATTACCGCTAATTTCGCTGATGTTTGGATCTAAATCAGAACCGAATTTTTACACATCAATATTTAATGTACCGGCTATGAATATTTTTATATTTGAATTGAAAATAAGAAGACCGAAGATACACCCGCTGCATAGCGTCAATCAACGCCGAGGTGTCACACAGAAAGTCACACCAATTATCAGTATCTGGTATGCCCACCATCTGAGTTCACAACAGCCCCAGACCGTCTTCTCATGCTCGAAATAAACCTCCGAACCACATCCATGGGTATGCGATTCCATTCCTCATGAAGAACACGTTCAAGGTCTCTTACGCTGTTGACGTCATTTCTCGTTTTTATACGTCTTCCCAGATGGTCTCAGAGGTGCTCAATAGGCGAAAGATCCGGTGATCTTGCTGGCCAGTCTAACACATTCACATTATTTGCCTACAGAAAGTCTATTGTACATGTATGACGTGCAACATAGGGGCCTGCGTTATCCTTTTGAAAAATCGTGAAGTGTCCTTGACGTAGGAATGGCAGTAAATCCGCCCCAATCCATTGCGCTGCGGCCTACAAAACGGTCATGCTGAATGACGTTAGCAGGGTCCATCCTCTTTCCATCTCGCCTCCAAACACGCGCTCTTGCGTCAGCAAATTTCAAATTGAATGGGGATTCGTCCTGAACACAACTTGGTTCCACTGCCGTCTTGTCCACAGACGATGTGCCCTTGCCCAATTGAGTCTAGCCAGTTTGTGGTCCCGCGTCAGTGGAACATTTACGTACGGTCGACGTCCACGTAACCGCGCAGCTCAAAGTCTATACCTCTCAGTCCTACCGCAAATTCGTGTTCTCGTCGAGGCGGTTCTAACGAATATCCACAATCTATGTTTTGTGCAGAAATAAGAAAAATATCGAATTTTTTCATCTGAAATTGTTCATTTTTTGCAGGTAAAATTTACAATGTACAGTAGAACTTCGATGGCTCGAACACCGATGGCTCGTTTACCATGGCTGATTCGAACCCGTTCTTGAGCCCCTAGCGAAATCTTCTACACAAGAAATTGCGGTGGATAATTAAGGAGATTTTAGTTTTTTATCTGGCAAATGTATGCTGTGTGTACTCATTAGAATCGCCTCGATGAGGCGATTCTAATGAGTACACACAGCATACATATTCATCATAGAACACCGAAAAGATGTCTAAAAGTATCTCATTATGCCTCCTGACGGTAACCTCAGTGGCTCGAACTATCCCTGTCTCGAACAGATTTTCGAAGTCCCAAAGGTGTTCGGGCCATTGAAGTTCGACTGTATTTGTATAGGCGTGTTATCGTAATGGCTAGTGTGTCGATTTTCTCTGATTATAGGCTGAACAAAATGCTCCTAAACGGGGATTTAGACTGTTTCGTTTTACCCTGAAATTCCTGCAACGTAAACAAGCAGTGTATACCCTGACCACACATCGGCGTCTGAGTTGGGCCTGTATACATTGTTTGATAGACCCAACACATGATTCCGGTTCACATTCTAAAGATAGCCTCTTGCGCACGCTGACCCAACAACGAAAAGAATAGCGCGTTTTTTTTTTTTTTTTTTTTTTTTTTTTCTATAAATAACCATAACCTGGTCTTGCTACAAATCACTGGTAGTCACGTTGACACCAACATGAAAAGCTACTTAATTAAGTAACTTTGGGTCGATTGCCAATCGACCCAAAAATATTCTCTGGGTAAGTGGTTATCAGACAGAAATGTTATTTTACAATTATGCGGCCCCCGCCCATCGGGCTTGGAGAAATAGATGGGCTGCATGATGCTTCCACGCAGAGCTGTAACTGACCGCACACGAGTACAGGTAAACCGCTTAGAGGATCTAAGCCTGTCAAGGCAAAGGTCTGCGAGCCGGCTCGACCATGCTTATAAACCCTTAGGCTATTGGTTTCATTGGACGACAGGGCTTGGCTTGAGATGTCATTTCATCTTAATGTCGGGTAAAAGTCCCACAAAATTGGAAGCAACGTCTCCAACATGACCTAAACAGTGTTGATGGGGACGTTAAACCTCCAATCAAACAAACAAATATTTTACAATTAAGCTTTCTATTCAAATAAAATTTATTCATAAAATGGACAAGCAGCGCGGCAATTAAA
Organism: Lucinisca nassula; assembly: GCA_963580285.1. Taxonomy (NCBI): domain Eukaryota; kingdom Metazoa; phylum Mollusca; class Bivalvia; order Lucinida; family Lucinidae; genus Lucinisca; species Lucinisca nassula. The sequence goes on along the minus strand of CAUZLF010000313.1, from coordinate 7,532 downwards.
TTTTGGTATTGTAAAATTCAAACATGAATGAAATCCGGCGAACATTTGTTGGGGATTGTTATAATTTTGGCCCCTGACAATAAGATTGGAACATAAATAGGAAGGCATCACGTGACCAAGTCCGTGTAATGAGAACCCCCGGAAACCCCAATTTATACAGAGAATACTAGCGTTTCAGGAGTATACACTATACAGTGAAATTCCTCTCTCAAGACCACCTTTGGGACAGTTCAAAAGTGGTCTTTAGGACCACTTTTGAACTGGCCCAAAGGTGGCCCCTAACCAGAGGGCATTGTGTACAGAAAACACGCAGAAATGATAACTGCCCCCTTTTAAATAAGCTTTTTAAAGCAGAATTAGTCTTAATTCTAGGCGGTCTTAATAGCGGGATTTCGCTGTATTTTGTTGCGGACCGTCCATGCTAATAAACCCTATTGGTTTCATTGGGCGACAGGGCTTGAGAAGTCATTTTATCTCATCTTCGGGTAAAAGTCCCACAAAATTGGAAGCAGCGTCTCCAAAATGACCTTTACAGTGTTGACGGGGACGTTAAACCTCAAATCAATCTATCAAATCGCTATATTTTGTAGAAGCCTCCATGCATGGTGTAGTGGTTACGCTACTCGCCTTGTAAACCAGGGGTCGCAAGATCGACCCCGGCCTTCTCTAGACTTTCGGATGAGTATTAAAACCGAGGTCCCGTCTCCGTATGACCTTAGTTGTTGGTAGGACGTAAACCTCAAACACTCACTCGCTCTATTTTGTAATTCTGCTCCAATACAAAAGTTGTGGATACTCGTTAGCACCGATTCTAGACTTGACGCATGTGTTTTGTTAAGCAAATAGTGAAGACCCAGATGAGATGCCGCTGAACGCACCGGCTGGTCAGGGTCTACACCGATTGCATAAAATACGGGAATTTAAGGGTTAAACGAAATCCTGATGTGCGTCTGGCTTGTGATCAGGAGGAGGCGGGTTCGATACCTGCCGGAGCCGGCAACATTCTTTCGTGGAGATTGGTCATGAGATATTTTCTACGGTCATTTTCTCCCTTCCGCTGATTCAAGAAGAGCAGTTGTCATGTTTCTGGCGAAAGACTGTGCACTGTACTGGTTAACCGCTTATGTATAAGCCTGCCCAGGATAGGTGTGGCTAGGTAATCTGACCGGCTCAAAAATGACCTAAAATAGTGTTGACTGGGCCGTTAAACTCCAATACAAGCAAAACAAAATCCGGTTATTTTGTATTCGGCGCTATTTTTCTAGCTCGGAGACAATTGACCCTTCAGTTCGGTCAATACTTTGATTTATTTTTCCAAAGAAACCGGGGGCACTGCATCAGCTGTTGCAATATAACAAATGAACTGTCTGTATGAAAAAAGACCCAGTCCGTGTCTAACAAAAACGTGCGTTTAGCGAAGACTAAAGACAGCCTGTGTACCATTATCATAACACACCCGTGTGACATTGTGCATTCTTTCATTTCTCCAAAATGGCTAAATTTCCTTTTCAATTATTTTTTTACTTGAAAAATGGTTTCCGTGTGATTTCTTTTGAAAACCTTGGTGGACTGGATTAAAATCTCATACATGGGTGTATTATCATAAATTGCAGGTCAAGTAGAAGTAAAACAAAGATCAGGAATTGATACAATTAACTTACTCCACCCATAAAAGACACCAAAGGGAAAGAAATACAAACATTAAGCGACCAGACCATAATGGAAACCTAAACAAAGGAAGGCCATAAGGACAGTTACTTTCCCACAAAATGGCCATATGGCCATCCAAAACCAAAAGACACAAGTGATACACACAGTAAGTAACAAACAACAACATAAATAAATCGCCACAGAAGAGCCGCCTTGGAACGGTCAGTGGAAGATTTCAACTGGGGGGCTTAAATCGATTTTACGTGGCCACAATCCTCGTCCTTACTTCCGTCGCGATTAAGACAAATAATTTGTTCAGTCCGCATGAAGGCCTCCTAACTCATCAGTGCAACATCTCCGTGAACACAAAAATCAAAGAACCACAGAGGTGAGACAACGGTGAGGACTCGACAGCAAGAAACCACTGAAATGCTGGAGCAAAAGAAAACCAACAGTTAGACTCCGATGAGCCCGACCAGAGACAGAGTTCGATTTCAGGTAAAAATCGCCAATTTATTACCCTTTTTGTCCCCTCGCACAACGTTTGTTCGTACATACGTGCTTTTATCATCGCTCTAGCGGCTACATTTACTGACGGATTTTAATATATAACTTCACATAAATGTATCGAGTTCGACTTTCAAGGTCATGGCCTCAAGGTCACTGTGGCCAATTACAGAAAAAAAATAACTTTTGTCATCGCTCTAGTGCCTACATTTATGGAAAGATATTAATACAATTTCACACATATGTTGCTTATGTTAATATCTCGAGCAAGTTTGACTTCAAAGGCATAGCCTGAAGGTAAAGGTCCCTGTGGTTATTTTTAGAAAAACTTTGTCATCGCTATAGCACCTATATTTATCAATGGATTTCAACATAACTTCACACAAATGTTGCTTATGATTATATATCGAGGGTCCTTTACTTAAGTCATGGCCTCAAGGTCAAAGTCACTGTGGCTAGTTTAAGAAAACATATTGTAATCGCTCCAGCGCCTATATTTATTGAACTTCACACAAGCGAGCGAGTTTGACTTTCAGGGTCAATTTGACTTTCAGGGTCCTGAGCACAAGATCAAGGCCACTGTGCCTATTTTAGAAAAAAAAAAACTTTTGTCATCGCTCTTGCGCTTTTATTTTATCGATGAATGTTAATACAACTGCACATAAATGTCGGGTATGATGATATCTCGAGCGAGTCTGACTTTCGGGGTCCGGGACGCAAGGTTAATGTCACAGTGGCTATTTTTAGAACATCTTTTTCATCGCTCTAGGGCCTACATTTATTGATGGATTTAGGATAACTTCAGACAAATGATGGGTTTTGTGATATCTCGCGTGAATTCGACTTTCAGAGTCCTGGGCTTGAGGTCAAGGTCACTGTGGCTATTTTTAGAAAAAAAAAACATCGCCATCACTCTAGTGCCTACATTTATTGATGGATTTTAACAGAACTTCACATAAATCTTTGGTATGGTAATATCTCGTGCAGGTTCTTTAAGGCTCTGGGGCTCACGGTCAAGGTCACTGTTGCTTTTTATTGGAAAAACAATGCCATCGCTGCAGTGCCTATATGTATTTATGGATTCTAATTTAATATCACACTTATTGCATATGATACAATGTAATATCTTAAGCGAGTTTGACTTTAAGGTTCCTGGACTCAAAGTCAAGGTCACTATGACTATTTTAGGAAAACACTCTCATCGCTCCTGCGCATACATTTCTTGATGGTTCTTAATATAACATTACACAAATTTTGCGGATGATAATATCTCGAGCGAGTTCGACTTTCAGAGTCCTGGCCTCCAGGTCAAGATCACTGTGGCTATTTTCAGAAAACTTTGTCATTGTCCTATAAAAGTAGTTTATGTTTGATAATTATTGAAATCATTATTAAATAGTTAATTTACACTGAATTCATATTTTATATAATCATGAATTCTAGGTCAAGTTTTATTTAACTTAGAATATGCCGATTATTATGACAGTTATGGCCCTTTTAAACTTCATCTTTTGCACACTGCTTGTTTACGGGTGACACTGACTCCTGGGAGGGGCATCCGTATCATACTGACACATTTCTAGTTGTTTATTTTTTATTATTTTATTTTTTATTATGCCGGGTATATTAACCACATCTTCCAACTACATGTAACAGCTTGGCATCACGTGAACACGTCCGTGAAATGGAGACCCCCAAAGCCCCACTTCATATAGGGAAAACGGGGGTTTACGGGGTATACATTATTTTTTTTTTATTTCTGCTCCAAGACATAGGTCGTGGTTAAACCATTAGAATCGCCTCGATGAGGCGGTTCTAAAGAGCATCTACAACCTATGTTTTTAGCATTTATAAGAAAAATATCGCGGATTTTCATCAGAAAAAATGGTCATTTTGGAGATATGAAAAAAGCACTATGTCGCACGGGTGAGTTATCATATTGGGAGCGGTCCATTTCCATCAATAGGGGTGCCAGCTCTGTCCTGTTTGGGGCAATATTTACAAAAATGGCAGCTCATTTTGCAAACCGCGTAAACCCTGATCAGACGCCGTGCTCTGTGGCGTCTGATCTGGGTATACACAGTTTGCCAATGTCTCGAAAATATGATGTTTGGCATATACAGTAAAACAACAATATTTATAACAGTTAAAATAAAGACACAGTCTTGCTTTAAAAACATATATTAAAGCTTCAGTGTTTCTTTCTTTGTGTTTTCTGTGCCCTGTATCCTCTATGACGGAACCACCTTTGAGATTGTTTAAAAGTGGTCTAAACGACCACTTTTGAAGAATGCCAAAGGTGGTCTTAATTTGGGAATTTTACTGTATGTGTTAGAAAGAATGGGTACCCTTTCAGAGAAGGGACTTGTATCAGTCTTGTGTCAAGGGTAAAAAGTCGTCTATCACCGTTAAATATTAAGGTTCTATGGAGCATGTCAGTTTACCTAACAACACCTCCTTGGCAGGACTGTACATTAGCGGTACAGTATACATTCTTTCGCCAGAAACTAACAACTGTCCTTCTTGAATTAGCAGAAGGGAGAGAATGACCGTAGAAAATATTTCATGATCAATCTCCACTTAAGAATGTTGCTGGTCCGGCAGGTATCGAAACCGCGACCTCCTGATCACCAGTCAGACGCGCATCCGACTGCGCTACACAATGTACCGAGGCCGGCCCTTATACGTTTGTACGTAAGCAAATTAACCAGTGCAGTGCACATTCTTTCGCCAGAAACTGGCAACTGCCCTCCTTGAATCAGCGGAAGGGAGAGAATGGCCGTAGAAAAGATTGCAAGATCAATCTCCACGAAAGAATATTGCCGACCCGGTCAGGTATCGAACCTGCAATCACCTGGTCACCAGCCCGACGCGCATACGTCCTTTCCTTTAAGAACAGCCATCTTTTAATGTATTCGGTCTACAAGCGTTCCCGAAGCCTTGCCTGATAAACTTTATATCAAAAGACACAAACCTGGTATTGTCAATAACTCTTCTAACAGTGCCTTACAAATTATACATTTTGCATTTGAATTCACGACATAGAATATTGAGAAATGAAATAATATCTGCGCTAATCAAACTTATATTTGCATATTCGAATTACATATAATAATAGAGAAACTGGAGAAATGCAACACAGCCTGTATTTGTTTTCTGTAAAACACATATTTTAATGTCTTATAACGATAATACATTAGTGTGACATACTGCATTTGTTGTTAACTCCAAAATGCTTATTTTCCACATGAAAATTTGTTGTTGTTTTGGTTTGAATTGAGGTTTCCGTCCCTATCAGCAATGTTAACCCTTTACCACTCAGATACGTGTTTTAACGTGTCTACAACCCCCCCCCCCCCCATTTTAAGCCCCAGAAGCACCTAAAAACTGCATTTCTACCCCTGGACAGTTATGTTTGCTTTAGGATTTGTTGAGCAAAAAAGTGACCTGTTTTTTCGCGCGCCTCCCCACTAAAAGTATTCTGGGGGGGGGGGGGATTGAAGGGGGTGGGGCGGGGGGGGGGGTGCAAGCCCCCCTCACATCCCGAAAAATTTTGGGTGTATGGCCCAACCCGCCGCTACAATTTATATCTGAGGGTTCGGGGGTCAAAAATGCCTGAAAATTGATGCTGATAAAACATGCTCCAAACAGTGAAAATGGCCAGTGCCAAACACCTTAATTTTTGCCTTGACAGCTGTGTGAAGATTAAAATGTGGTCAAAAATTCATGTGAAAACACACTTTTTGCCAACTTTGAGATGCCCCCTCTTTACCATGACAACAATGATCAAGTCATGAAAGGTTGCATTTGAAAGGCTACTGCCCAATGAACATTCATTCCGAGTTTGGTGTAAAAATGTACCATCCATTATGAAAATATGGCTGGTTGAAGTTGCTGTCAAGTGCAACACTGTGAAAATCAGCGAAATTCGCAAAATCCCTGAGTGGTAAAGGATTAAGGTCATTTTGGAGACGTTCCTTCCAATTTTGTCGGACTTTTACCCGACATTTAGATGAAATGACATCTCAAAGCCCTAACGCCCGAACAAACCAATAGTTTTTGCAGGAACGTACCAACTTGCACATTTGTGAATTTTTTTTTTTATAAATGATCGGAACACAGATTGTGGGTACCCTTAGAAGTTCAACGACCACCTAAATGAGACGTTTTTACTCGGCGAACATCACGAAAACACACCTTTATAATTTTGACCCCCTGGAACCCCACTTTTATATAGTAAAAGTGGGGTTTACTGGGGTACACCTTATTTTTCTTATTTCTTCTCTAAAACATAGATTGTGGGTACACGTTAGAACCGCCTCAATGAGGCGGTCCGCCTCAATGAGGCGGTTCTAACGAGTGCCCACAATCTATATTTTGAACAGAAATAAGAAAAATATCACCTTTTTTTCATCATAATTTTTTTTTTTTTTTCGGCGATAAATGGTACAATGTATTGGTATAAGCATGTTTTCGTAATGTACTCGCAACCTATGTCTTCGCGCAGAAATAAGAACAATAATATATACGCTTGTGAGCCCCCCCCCCCCCCCCCCCCCCCCGATTTCTCTATATAAAGTGGGGTTTACAGGGTGTGCATTACAAGGGCTTGTCATTATTACATCACGAAAACACGCCAATATAATTTTGACCCCTTGAACCCCATTTATATATAGCAAATATGTTCTATAAAAGGGTAATCCTTTGGAAGCAAGGAATGCATCACAGAACCGCAAAATACGAAGTGTACATGTTTTCTGTGTGTTACAACGCATAATGTAGTAATGTAGTAATTTCTTCATTTTGAAATTTTTACTACATTATGCGTTGGCATAGTCGACGCGAAATGAAATAAAATGTCGTTTTTACTTCATTATGCGTCGATACTAAGAGGTTTGAGCAAAATGAAAGAATTATTTCATTTTGCGGCGATGGGTGGCATACTTAATTTTACTTCATTATGCGTCAACAGTTTGTTTGTTTGATTTGAGGTTTAACGTTCCCGTCAAGACTATTTAGGTCATTTTGGAGACATTGCTTCAAATTTTATGGGACTTTTACCCGATATTGAGATGAAATGACATCTCAATCGCTGCCGTCCAATTAAAAGCAATAGGGTTTATATGCATGGATGGGCCGACTCGCAGCAGTTTTCCTGGACAGGCTTAGACCTTCTAAGCAGATTACGAGGACTCATGTACGGGCGGTATCAGCTCTGCGTGGAAGCATCGTGCAGCCCATCTATTTATACCCCCGACATACGAAGTATGCAAGGGGGTATATAGTTTTTGTCCATTCTGTCTGTCTGTCTGTCTGTCTGCCTGTCTGTCTTTTGTTTGATTTTTTGGTTTGAGGTTTAACGTCCCCGTCAACAC
>CAUZLF010000312.1:158005-179496 GCA_963580285.1 Lucinisca nassula | reverse complement strand
GATACTGACCACATCCGAGTTATTGAGCTTTGCATGATAACACATGGAAATCATGCATGCTCATGTGCACAATGAGTGCAGCATGCACATCCCTTTGTTTTAAAAGGCATACTTACATCACTTCCAATGATTTATATGTAATATCTTAGGCAGACATTCCTTGGATACCAAATAATATTTGATTTTAACAAAAAATGTTTTAAATAGCTAAAATTGATTAACTCATTTTAACGGCCTATAACAATAAAACAAGTCATTTTAACTGGGCAAAATGCCTCAGAATGTTAGTTCAGATACACTCCTATAAGACCAAATTAAACATGCAAACTTTCAATATGGTTTCAAGGGGAAAAAATAACTTCCAAAATAAGCAGCTATATCATACTGAAATACCCCACCCACTTTGCATGTCTTATTACTCCAAAATAAGCTGCCTATGCGCGACCCCACTATTGTTTTGGTAAAGCAGACATACTATGGTACCTATCAGCAACAAATAAAGGAAATATATAGGGGGCAGAAAATGGGCCTTATGGAGACCCCCCCCCCCCCCCCCCACCCCCCCCCCCCCCCCTTCCCACGGAAAACGGTCATTAGTAGATAGCTGATATCCAGGAACGGAGTTAAGACAACTCTTAATCACTTGTTTCTGGGAAGAATTTACCAGCACGTCAAAATCATCATCCCATGGCACAAAACCATGGTATCTATACGCACCAAGAACGGACCCAGCCGCTAACATAAACGTTACGTTGGCATTTTCACAAGCCATCTTAAATTTTGATATTATTTCTAAATACCATTTATATTCCGTCAAATTTAATGCTGGAGCAAATTTCATGTATTTATTATTGTTAGGCTGTCCTGAATAGTTCCAGTTATATTTATCATCTCGTCCCAATTTTATTGGAAAATCAGATAAATTTAGAATTTTGACCTGCGGGGAAAATTCTAGTAACTGTGACGTAGGAACATGCACCGCTTTGAAATAATTCTATAGGACGCAAATGCAAGCGACACAACATAAAACTGTTAAGGTTTTCTTAAAATTCTGTCCCATCATTAAATCAGTTTTTTAACAGTTTAAAGATATGAAACATCGTTTTTACCATTATGTTGTGATTGATTACAATAATATCCGATAGCGATTTTAGTTGTTTAAGCAGTTCCGGCTTATCAGTTAATTTTTAAATATTTCCTCTTTCGCCCACGTATATCCCAGCAGGCACAGGCCGCTAGGGCAACGTCAAATCAACGTCGGTGCAACGTCACGACGTTGAATCGACGTTGATGTGACATTGCATAAACGTCGCGACGTTGCACCGATGCTAATGTGACGTCATAATTACGTCAAGTGCCTGCTGGGATACATGGTTGTTCAAGATATTAACGAATTGAAAGCAAATTTAAAAAATATTAATTATATCTCTGAACAGGTTTAATTTTGTGCAACGTGTACCGTATGCAATGCTCAATGAATTTCCGATATTTACAAAATTGGCCGTCGGCCCCCGCCCATTTGTGCTTGAAGAAATAAATGGGCTGCATGATGCTTCCAAGCAGAGCTGAAACCGACTGCACACGAGTACTGGTAAACCGCTTGGAGGATCTAAGGCTGCCCCGGCAAAGCGGTGCGAGTCGGATCATCCATGCTTATAAACCCTATTTGGTTTCATTGGGAGACAGGGCTTGATATGTCATTTCATCTCAATGTCGGGTAAAACTCCCTAAAAATTAGAAGCAACGTCTCCAAAATGACCTATACAGTGTTGACGGGGAGTTAAACCTCAAATCAAACAAAACAAAACAAAATTGACCGCGCCAAGCGAAAGGGGCTCTTCAAGAATGATTAATTGATTGATTGATTGATTGACTGATTGATTGATTGATTGATTGATTGGTCGATCAATCGATCGATCGATCGATCGATCGATCGATTGATTGATTGATTGATTGATTGATCGATCGATCGATCGATCGATTGATCGATTGATTGATCGATCGATCGATTGATTGATTGATTGATTGTGATGGGGTTTAACGACACACCAATCCTTGTGGGTCATTTTGTGTCTTCTCCCAGAGAAAAGGAGAAAAGAGATAGTAGAAGAGATGAAAATGAAGGACAGTGAAGAAAGAGGAAAATAAATTGAAGTGTAGAAACAGAAGACATAACAACATTCCCCCTCTATCCATACCTGCTGCAAGGATAGCAAGTCTTGCCCAACTTGCCCAACGACGTTGCCTATACTAATGTCGGAATATTGACGCTTTTGTAACAATGCGTTTTAAATGTCATAATTGGGCCCCGTCAAGTGATTTTGGTACTTATCGCCTATGCGCAGTCTCGCCAGAACCTTCGCTGCTCGCTCATACAAGCAGTGAATCAAGAGGAACCTTCAGACAGAAAGCCATATCCCTGGCCCCTCTTAATGGCTGGGCATGCGCAGTTAAATTTTGTCATGACGGACTGCTCGAAGACACAAATTCGCTTGGCGGGGCTCATATGATAAATAGAATCTTGCATTCGGGCTCATGTATTATTGAAATCATTAAACTCGTTGAGTAAAAGGGATAATATGCCCATCGAAGCCTCGTATTTTATTTCTTTCCTCAACTTGTTTAATAAATTCAATAATAAGATCCACTGAAAACAGTTTTTCTACGGTATATTGAAAGTACAGTCAAACCTGTCTTAGTGGCCACCTCTATTAAAGAAGCAACCTGTCTTAAGCAAGCGGGCATTTAGTACCCGAAAAAGGCAAATGCATTAAAATTCACCTGTATAAAGCAAGCACCTGTCTTAAGCAAGCACATTTTTATTATCCCAGAGGTGCTTGCTTAACACAGGTTGGACTGTATATTATTACGTAAAAATTACTTTTGTTTGATTTGAGGTTGAACGTCCCCGCCAACACTGTAAAGGTCATTTTGGAGACGTTGCTTCCAATTTTGTAGGACTTTTACCCGACATTGAGATGAAATGACGTCTTAAGCCCTGTCGTCTAAAGAAACCAATAGGGTTTATTAGCATGGATGATCCGCCTCGCACCGCGGTTCCTGGACAGGCTTAGATCCTCTAAGCGGTTTACCAGTACTAGTGTGCGGGCCGGATTCAGCTCTGCGTGGAAGCATCATGCAGCCCATATATTTCTTCAAGCCCCTATGGGCGGGGGCCAGTAAAACTAAGTTTAACTTTTTTTTTTTTTTTTTTTTTGTATGTACATCTTTATGTTAATGATTGTTTGTCATTTGCTTGCGTATTCATGGGTGCAGTTGTTCAAAGTGGTAATGGGAACACTTGGCATACTTTTCCGCCAATTTTCAATGGGGGATAAGTTTCGGGACTTCCTGTACGCTTTTCTTTAAGCCCTGTCCCAATAGAGGGGTCTACTCTTAAAGGAAAGAATTTGCTCCCCAGGAGCAAATTTTTATCTTTAAGAGTTGACCCCTATTGACATGGGGGACAAAAATACTTTAATTTGCTGGAGTTTCCTCCCCTGGAGATTATCCATTCTCCTTTACAAACGAGCTCGTTAGTGGTCAGATTGTAAACTGTTAATATGAAATACGACTGAAGTCATTGCCTTTTGAGCAAACACACTCCATCATAGTTTTATTGGTGTGTTGAACATCAAATGAGCGTCCTATAATCACCATGCTGACAAGTCCTCGGATGGATGATGGCCAAAAGATAGACACCCTCCTCTCTGACTTTACCAAAGCGTTCGACATATTTGGCCTGTTCCACACGACTATCTTGCTGTAAAGCTCAGACAGTACACAATAAAATGCAACCACTTATCCAGAGCGTCCCGACTGACTGGAGCCAACTATACCTGGTTGAAGGCCAGTCTTCCACTATTGCTCCAGCTGTTTCCGGTGTCCCTGAAGGTACCTTGCTCGGACCTGTGTTATTCCTACTGTGCATAAATGACCTACGATACAACGCATAATGTAGTAATGTAGTAATTTCTTCATTTTGATTTTTTTTACTACATTATGCGTTGGCATAGTCGACGCGAAATGAAGTAAAAAAATTATTTCATTTCGCGTTGATATGCACCATATCGACGCATAATGAAGTAATGATGGTAGAACATAGCTGTCTTCGAAAAGACTTAGGAAGCAATACAGTTAAATTCCTACAATTTAGACCACATTTGAGACGGTTCAAAAGTGGTCTTTAAGACCACAGTTGAACAGTCCAAAAGACGGTCTTCCACAAAAGCGCACTGAAGGTCAAAATCACAAAGAAAATGTAGCTTTAACCTTCCAAATATGCTTTAAAAACAAAATTTGTATTAATTTTAGGTGGTCTTAATAGTGGAATTTCATTGCATTTGATTAAGCCAGTAGAATTAAAATCGTACGCCTTGCGCTATTTTGGTCTCATGCCTGATGTCTTTCCCTCATTTGTGTTTTAAGGCTCAACACATGATCGTGTAGTGCACACAAAAGTTGGGACGGGGGATCCTATCGGCTTGTACCTGTCCATAGCCCAGTTGTTTGTCCATCTTTGCATGTTAAAAGGAGTGCGAGTGTGTTTCAGTTACCGTCCCACCAACAGCTTAGGTCATACGAAGTAGCGAACTTGGTTTCAAGACTCATTCATACGGAGACGGGATCTCGGTTGAATCCGAAAGGCTGGAAAAAGCCGGGGATCGATCCAGCTACCCCGGTTTGTCAGGCTAGTAGCTATAGCATAACTACTACACCACAGAGTCCAGGAAAACTGCTGCGAGTCGGCCCATCCATGCATATAAACCCTATTGCTTTTAATTGGACGGCAGCGATTGAGATGTCATTTCATCTCAATATCGGGTAAAAGTCCCATAAAATTTGAAGCAATGTCTCCAAAATGACCTAAATAGTCTTGACGGGAACGTTAAACCTCAAATCAAACAAACAAACTGTTGACGCATAATGAAGTAAAATTAAGTATGCCACCCATCGCCGCAAAATGTAATAATTCTTTCATTTTGCTCAAACCTCTTAGTATCGACGCATAATGAAGTAAAAACGACATTTTATTTCATTTCGCGTCGACTATGCCAACGCATAATGTAGTAAAAATTTCAAAATGAAGAAATTACTACATTACTACATTATGCGTTGTAACAGACCTATCACAAAAATTCAGCTCCGCAGCTCGCTTCTGTACTGAGAGACTGCACGCCTTTTGAATTCAAAGATCCCAAACACGAATAATACTGCAGATCTAATGCTAGCGGTCCCCGGTTTGATCCCCGGCGGCGGTGATAAAATCGCGGTGTCTGAACCATGCTTCACTGGCTCCATTTGCATGGAGGGATGCAACAAAGTGGACCGCACCTCAGAGCGGGATGTTAACTGGAGCACCCCACCCCTTTGCAAGGAGAACCATTCCATGCGAAGGTCAAAGAAGATCCCTACCGTAATTACATGATTACTTGTAGGGATCCCCCCCCCCCCCGGCTGAAAATAAAGATGAAAACATCTGTTTATATTCATAAATAAATTTACACTTATCAGAATAAAATGTTTTCAGCGATCAATTTGACTCCAGTTACATATATACATTCGAACTTCAATGGCTCGAACACCTTTGGGACAACGAAAATCTGTTCGAGGCAGAAGTAGTTCGAGCACTTGAGGATTACTGTCAGGAGGCATAACTATATACCGTATTTTCGGCGTTCTATAAGGAAAATGTATGTTGTGTATACTCATTAGAATCGCCTCATCGAGGCGATTCTAATGAGTACGCACAGAGGACATTAGCTAGATAAAAAACGAAAACCTTCTCTTATCCCTCACTATTGCTTATGTAAAGAAATTCCCTAGGGACTCAAAAGCGGGTTCGACTCAACCATGGTAAACGAGCCATCGGTGTTCGAGCCATCTAAGTTCCACTGTAATTAAAGGTTGAAAAGTTCTATTTCTACAGATTTTAAGGATGTCATTATAGCTCACTGATGTGTTTATATCACACTGGATACAATAGGGTTTTCATTGGTAAACATTGTATTCCTTATTTCTGCCCAAAATACATATTGTGGGTACTCCTAGAAGCCACCTCAATAAGGCAGTTCTATCGAGCACCAGTCTAAAATTCTAAAAACAATTTCACCGACATTACCATGATTAGAGTCAGTGCTTATGCTGTCAGTATACAGATTTCATATGCCATTAGCACATTTTCTGAGAAGTAGATAAAAAAAGATTTTTGAAAATGATTTGAGAATAAACAGAGGCCACAAAGAATATGCAATGCTGGAAGTATCACTTTGGCATGATGTTGTTGTTGGGGGGGGGGGGCATCTGTATGTATGGACATCTCCCCCCCATCCCCCCCCCAAAAAAAAAATATGCAGGGGGGGGCAGATGTCCATACCAAAAATAAGCTTTGGGGGCATATGTCCGGGTTGCATTTTCAACTTGGGGCAAATGTTCATTAATGCATTTTATCATGGGGGGGGGGGGGGACGTGCGGAGACCCTGTGTAAGCTTTCAACCCGCAGTTCAGGAGTGAATTTAATATACATCTGCGAGAAATTGTTATCGCAGTAACGAGATAGATAGATAGATAGATAGATAGATAGATAGATAGATAGATAGATAGATAGATAGATAGATAGATAGATAGATAGATAGATAGATAGATAGATAGATAGATAGATAGATAGGATAGATAGATAGATAGATAGATAGATAGATAGATAGATAGATAGATAGATAGATAGATAGATAGATAGATAGATAGATAGAGATGGATGGATGGATGGATAGATAGATAGATAGATAGATAGATAGATAGATAGATAGATAGATAGATAGATAGATAGATAGATAGATAGATAGATAGATAGATAGATAGATAGATAGATAGATAGATAGATAGATAGATAGATAGATAGATAGATAGATAGATAGATAGATAGATAGATAGATAGATAGATAGATAGATAGATAGATAGATAGATAGATAGATAGATAGATAGATAGATAGATAGATAGATAGATAGATAGATAGATAGATAGATAGATAGATAGATAGATAGATAGATAGATAGATAGATAGATAGGCGGGGAACATTACGTACGAAGAACTTAGACTTGGTAATAAAACTATACAGACAGAGAATCATGAGCTGTATGTATATACATCTACACTGAACGCCATAACAAACGCACCATGACCGAGAAACTCTGAGTTTCCGTGGTATACAGATATCATTGAGTCGCATTTGCGGAAAGACCGACCGATCGACAGGCAGACAGACGAGACTGACTGACTGACTGACAAGAAGGTAGTTAGAACAGACAGACTGTCTGTCAGAGATAGGCAGGCAATCAGATAGATAGATAGATAGATAGATAGATAGATAGATAGATAGATAGATAGATAGATAGATGATAGATAGATAGATAGATAGATAGATAGATAGATAGATAGATAGATAGATAGATAGATAGTAGATAGATAGATAGATAGATAGATAGATAGATAGATAGATAGATAGATAGATAGATAGATAGATAGATAGATAGATAGATAGATAGATAGATAGATAGATAGATAGATAGATAAATAGATAGTGTCATGTGTCTCCCTAATTACCATTCTAACTATATACTAATATTCTTTTTCAATCAGATTTCAGACACATTCCCTATTCCGCTATACTTTTATTTAAATTAATTCCACTTAGACACTTGGTTTTCCAAACCCTGCTTGGTTAAACATTGAAAATGAGATATTGTATTCGCAGTGAGCAGCTCTTTTAAATCCTATCGAGAAGCCTTCGGTAAATGCTGACCAAGTGCGGTGCGGTACGTATCAGTTCATTTATAGCGCGTGATGTAGTTTGATCAAACTATCACGAAAACACGCCTATATGATTTTGACCCCCTATAACCCCACTTTTATATGGTAAAACTGGGGTTTGCAGGGGTATACATTATTTTCCTTATTCCTGCTCTAAGACATAGGTTGTGGGTACTAGTTAGAACCGCCTCAGTGAGGCGGTTCTAACAAGTACCCACAACCTATGTTTCGAACAGAAATAAGAAAAATATCGCAACTTTTCATCGGAAAATTTTCATTTTTGGAGGTAAAAATTTCAATATATTTAGATAGGCGTGTTTTTGTAATGTTCAGCGTTTTGATGCATATATTAATGATAGGCCAATGGACGCTTTACAATTATTTCGACCTTATTTTTTGTGTTTCTGCAGTTAGAGGATTTAATTGTGTTTGGTTTTGTGAAACCGTTTTGGATGTGAATTTGCCTCTCTTGAGCTCTGTCTGATTTCAAAATCATCACGAAAACACACCTATATCTTTTTGACGCCCCTGAACCCCAATTTTATGTAGTAAAACTGGGGTTTACAGTGGTAAGTCTTATATTTCTTATTTCTGCTCCAAAATATAGATTATGAGTACTCGTTAGAACCGCTTCGATGAGGCGGTTCTAACAAGTACCCTAGAACCGCCCCGAAGTGGTTCTAACAAGTGCCAACAGTCTTGAGCAGAAATAAGAAAAATATCACATTTTTCATCTTAAAATGTTCCTTTTTCTGCGGTAAAGTTTACAATGTATTTGTATAGGTGTGTTTTCGTAATGTGGTGGACTTCTCGTACGAAGTTTGCACGAGACTCCAGGCGAGATTTGGGTTCATAAGTATGTTTGTTCCATCCTCTCTACAGTAATGCAAACACTTCGTGTGATTGCTATTACAAGCACAAAATCTTAAATTCTTGTATTTTTGCTGAAAAAGTGAGTAGCTTTTGCAAAAGCTACTCAGATTGTTTGAGCAAAATATATGTAAATTTGCCATATTGAAAATGATCGAAGTTTTAACGATTTGTTAACTAGCGATGTCTCTAATTATCTAACATCTAGCCCCTCATTATTCGAACTTCAATTCTTATACATACACAGAACATACTTTTTTCTTTCTACTGATACTTCGATCGGTTACATGCTCTAGTCCCAGCTATACATTACTACATTCCAGGTTAACAGGATTTAAGCCAACACAGTAATCATATAATTAGGGTAGGGATATTTAACCTGCACATGGAATGGTTTTCGCTGCACGGGGATGGATTCAGTTAACGGCCCGATCTAAAGGACGGTGCTTCCCTTGTGGCATTCATCCCTGCAAATGATGCCAGTGGTGCATGTTCGAACACCGCGATTTTATTACCGCTACCGGGAATCGATCAGGAGGTCTCTAGCATAAAAGGCAAAGCGCACTAACCACTGAGCTACCACGCTCCACTAAAATGAAAGATAAAATGTAATGTAGTTACGTGGGCGTGTGATCTTAATGATCAAAATAGTGTTGACGGATTGTAAAATATGCACTTTTGTTACACGAGCATGTTACATAAATAGTTGAAACAACGTTGATGAGTAATAAGAACTTCATATGACCAATGTGCTGTTGAATGGGTAATAAATGTAATTGGGATTATGTTGATTGGGCTATGAAACATTATTAGCTTTTACATTTAGAAAATTGAAACGTTTTTACCTTTCACATAATTTAATCCATACTTTCTATAAAACTGTAGTTTGTACTTGAAGCTACAAGATACACAGAGAAAGTTTATTTGGAGCATATTCAAATCCGATTATGCTAAACATGTGGGCAATATTAGCCATTGTCTGAGTGCATAGTACCCTGCAGGTGTGGGCTCACGTGATCACCAGATGTTGAGATACTTTTAACATTGTAGTAAATGATAGACATTTAGTATAAACTTAAACTATGTTAACGTAAGCCCATAAGCCTGTGGAATGCTATGAAACGTATAAAACACCCAGTTTGATCATGTCAAGTCAGTTAGGTTTTCACTTATGTAGCAGTCGTGTTCAGTGTGCATATCGGGCTAGATCTAGTTCTGAACACTACCTGTCTCAGAAGCTTTCGGTTTTCGATGTGTTACAATTATGTAACATTGAAATTAATAATTAATAGACCAGTTTACTTGGTCAGAATATAAAATGAAAAACTGAAAAGTTTTTGACTTTAATTATTTGCGAAGTACCATTTTTCATAATGTAAAACTATACGATCATGGTTAAACCCCACTTTATTGCGTGTGTTACGTCATAGAAAGATTTGGTGCCGTGACCAGGATATACTTTGTTGTGCGCTGAACAGTGAAACAGTCAATAAAGGAAAATGGACGGATCACAGGAAATCACAGTACAAAGTAAGGTAGGACATTTTACTTTTGCATATTCGGGTTATACGTGTTGGTTGAAAGTTTACCAATTATGAAATTGTAGTCTGCCTTGTGTTAATTATATTTAGAAATAATTAAAGACAATTATTTTAAATTAATTAGATCAAACATGGTGCATTAAGTAATAAAAAATATAAGAAACCTTCTGACATTTATAATTTAAGAAGCAATTAAGATTTTGAAAATTAAAGTCAATCTTTGTGCGTGGGTATGTT
Organism: Lucinisca nassula; assembly: GCA_963580285.1. Taxonomy (NCBI): domain Eukaryota; kingdom Metazoa; phylum Mollusca; class Bivalvia; order Lucinida; family Lucinidae; genus Lucinisca; species Lucinisca nassula. The sequence goes on along the minus strand of CAUZLF010000312.1, from coordinate 169,038 downwards.
AGTTAAAAAGGTATATAATTTTGAAATAAAACTATTGAAAAAGCAAGTATATAGTTAAACTTTACTATCATGTCAGAACAAGGCCAGTCTGAATGTTTAGACTTAATGGAACATGTATCTGCAGAAGTCATCCAAGAATTTCTTAATTTCAGGTTTTCAATTATGTAACAGTCGTGTTCAGTGTGCATATCGGGCTGGATCTAGTCCTGAACACTACCTGTCTCAGAAGCTTTCGATTTTCGATGTGTTACAATTATGTAACATTGAAACTAATAATTAATAGACCAGTTTAACTTTGTCAGAAAATAAAAAGAAAAACTGAAAAGTTTTTGACTATAATTATTTGCGAAGTACCATTTTTCATAATGTAAAACTATACGATCATGGTCAAACCCCACTTTATGGCGTGTGTTACTCCATAAAAATTCAGAAAACATTATGCCTAAATATTAATCTGTTATCTGTAGCTATTCCTCAGGTGAACAAGTCCGTGATATGAACACTCACCTACATCCCACTTTATATTATATAGAGAAAACTGGGGGCTACGTGAGAATACATTGTTTTTCTTATTTCTGCTCCAAGACATAGGTTGTGGGTACTCATTAGAACAGCCTCAATTCTACGGAGTACACACAAGCTAAAGGCAAAGGTTGTTGGTACCCGTTAGAACCACCTCAAGGAGGCGGTTCTAACGAGCACATGTTAGCAGTATAAATAAGGTAAATATCATAGATTTTTATCAGAAAAGTAGCAATTTTTGGAGAAGGTAAAAAATGCTCTATGTCGCGCGGGTGTGTTATCGTGATGCGGAAGAATTCGTTAGGGCCTTTAGAATGAGTTAGGGCCTTTAGAATGAGTTTGAGTTAGTCATAGTAATAGAGAATACCAGGTTCGTGTCTTTTGATATCAAGTTTATCAGGCAAGACTTCGAGAACGCTTGTAGAACTACGAGGCTTGCCGAGCAATTCTACTTGCGTTCTCGAAGCCGAGCCTGATAAACTTGATATCAAATGATACGAATCTGGTATTCCATTTATCAGTTTATCCCCTTGTACACTCTTAAATTAGCAATTGATGGTCCACAGTGCGTCCAAGCATTCTGGCGGTCGATATATTTAGTATCAGCTGACCATATTTTTCCTATGATATTTCTTTTTCAAGTAATTTTTTTCATTTTTTCCAGTAACAATAACATTTTTTTCATTTTGCCAGTAGTTCGGTTCAATCATAAAATTGCCATGTCATGTTGACCTGATAAAGCTCACTTGTCCTGAGATAGCATATCTTTATCAGGTCAGTGCGTTAAAATGCAATATATATATGGAGGGTAACTGATAAAGCGAGCTATCTGTGTTCGAGTCATTGAATTATTATTGTATATTGGATGTACATCACCTTAGTTGTGTGCCTTTCTGTTTCCTGATTGTAGTTTTGTGTTTTCCAACCATGGAGGAATATTAGAATCTAATGTGGAAACGGCCATCTACAACAGAACACCATGTCTTGCACAACACCACAAAATAAAGTATCTATCTATCTATCTATCTATCTATTTATCTGCTTGCTTGCCTGCCTGCCTGATTGCCTGCCTATCTGACAGACAGTCTGTCTGTTCTAACGACCTTATTGTCAGTCAGTCTTGTCTGTCGGTCTGTCGATCGGTCGGTCGGTCTTTTCGCAAATGCGACTCAATGATATCTGTATACTACGGAAACTCAGAGTTTCTCGGTCATGGTGCGTTTGTTATGGCGTATATACATACAGCTCATGATTCTCTGTCGGATCTTCGGAGTCTGTATAATGTTTTATTACCAAGTCTAAGTTCTTCGTACGTAATGTTCCCCGCCTTAAACCGATACACAACGGGATATACATTGAAAAATTTGGCGCATGGAATGCATATTGGGATAAGCCTCATTTCTTTTTTATGACTCATGGTGGAACTTAGACATGGATCTTTCATCGTATAATACTTTTTGTTCAGATAATCTTCCATATTGTTTGGTACAGGAAGGATCAAATTTTCAAATATTGCTGTCTGAAGGGGTAGTATTTCTGACCGAAGATAAAAGTCTCTTGGCCTTTTCGACACCGTAATATCATATATATATGTTTTGTTCTCTACGAAGAAAAATATGTCAACGAAAGGCCATTTCCACTCAAAACGTGTTTGTACCCCATGTCGTTGCTGTAAATTTCCACTGATAATCGTCGTTAGTATATAGCTTATATCTAGGAACTGACTTAAGACAATCCTCAAACACTTGTTTCTGGGAAGAATTTACCAGCACGTCAAAATCATCACCTCAAGGCACAAAACCATGGTATCTATACGCACCAAGAACGGACCCGCCCGCTAACATAAACGTTACGTTGGCATTTTCACAAGCCATCTTAAATTTTGATTTTATTTCTAAATACCATTTATATACCGTCAAATTTAATGCTGGAGCAAATTTTGTGTATTTTCCGTTGTTCAGATGTCCTGAATTGTTTAAGTTATATTTATCATGTCGTTCCAATTTTATTGGAAAATCAGACAATTCTAGAATTTTGACCTGCGGGGAAAATTCTAGTAACTGTGACGTAGAAACGTAGAAACATGCATCGCTATAAAATAATTCCGTAGGACGCAAATGCAAACGACACAACATAAAACTGTTAAGGTTTTCTTAAAATTCAGTCCCATCATTAAATCAGTTTTTTTAACAGTTTAAAGATATGAAACATCGTTTTTACCATAATGTTGTGATTGATTACATTAATATCCTATAGCGATTTTAGTTGTTTAAGCAGTTCCAACTTATATTGTCTTATATTGTTATATTACATGTTTGTCTTTCAGCCACCAAGTTTGCTGTGTGTGTTAACGAAGGCCAAGACAAGCTGCCTACGCTATACTGGTTACCAAAACTTCATAAAAAAAACCTTACAAAGCACGGTTTATTGCAAATTCTAGCTCTTGCACTACCACTGAACTTTCTAAATTATTAACTTCCTGTCTTACTGCTATTAAAACGCATGTAATTAAATATTGTGATAAAGTCTTTGAAAGATCAGGAAGAAATCTGTTTTGGTCTATAAAAAATTCGAATGAGGTTTTAAATAAATTGAAATCTAGACATTTTCGTGCTTCTAGTCTGTCTACCTACGATTTTTCCACTCTTTACACTACACTTCCTCATAATCTTATAAAAGAAAAGCTTAATGATTTAATTGAATGGGCTTTTCACAGAGATGATTCTCTCTATCTTGCATGTAATGTCAGAAATGCATTTTTCACTTCTAAAGAGCATAAGAATTATACACTTTGGTCATGTCAGAAAGTGTGTGATGCCCTCACCTTTCTACTTGACAATATTTATATTAGATTCGGTACTAAGTTATTTAGACAAATTGTGGGTATTCCGTTGGGTACTAATTGCGCACCTCTTGTGGCTGATCTGTTCTTGTATTGTTATGAAAGAGACTTCATTTTGTCGCTTTCCATTGATAACCAATCTTGGGTTGTTGGGGCTTTTAGCTCTACTTCTGGATATTTGGATGATTTATTAAATATTGATAATACCTATTTTGATGGTTTGATCAGTCAGATTTACCCCCTAGGGCTTCGGTTGGGTGGAGCGAATTCTTCTGATTACCAAGGCCCCGTTTTTGGGTTTGCGTCTATCTATTGTAGATGGATTTGTTTCGTGCAAAATTTGTGGTGGACGCGATGACTTTGATTTTGAGATTGTAAATTTTCCTTGTTTGGATGGTGGTGTTCCTCGTGCGCCATCCTATGGCGTTTGTATTTCGCAATTAATTCGGTTTGCTGGGGTGTGTGGTCGTGTGGCTGGCTTCGGCGCTCGTGGTGGGTTGTTAACGGCTAAACTCCTTGGTCGGGGTTGTCGGTGCCATAAACTACGCAGGGCCTTTTCGGGGTTTTATAGACGCCGTTCTGGTTTGGTTTCAGGGTTCGATGTTGGGCTTGGGTCTCTTCTGCAGCAGGGTCTGTCGGAGCCCGGGTTTTGTCATGTCGAACTTTAACGGACATCCAGGTAACTGCAGTCGGTTAAAGTAAATACATAGATTTATATAGGAAATTGATAATTATTTCCCTATAAAATAAATAGTAATAGCAATATCTTTTCTGTGCCAGCGGTTCATGATTCTGCATTCTTTACGAATGCACACATGTATTTTTCATGAAGTTTTATCAACAACTTTTTGGTCCTTTTTACATACAATTAGAGGCACCCTCTAAATGTATAGAATATATAGTAAAACTACTGAATGAAGCGACAAAAACTGATGAATATATTGTCATAACTTTTTTGTGAGTTGTTATTTTTATTCTGTGCAAGCGGGAGTATGTTGGCAAATGTATTGCGAACACGTCCATATAAATTTTGTAAAATAGAAATGAGAATAATTTGGTCCTTTTGAAAATGAAATACACTATCCTCCTTTTCTATTTCCAGTTTACCTTGGTAACCAGCAGTCAGCGGTTGTTACTATGGTAAACAATAACAAAGAATATATTACGCATACGACGTGCTTCTTGAACTGTATGGTTCGGGGTTTTTATTTATTTATTTATTTATTTATTTATTTATTTATTTATTTATTTATTTAGATGTATTCTCAAATGTAAATGTTTTCGAAAACAAAGACTTTATTACGCCTATGATATGCTTAATTATCAGTTTGAAATGGAATAATGTATTTGTTACTTTGGTTTGACCATCATTAAACACGCTGCATAATTTTGACCCCCTTAAACCCCACTTTTATGTAGTAAAACATGGTTTACAGTTGTACACATTTTTTTCTGCTTAAAAACATAGATTGTGGGTACCCGTTTGCAACGCCGAGAGGGTTCTAACGAGTTCCCACAAACTATGTTTTGTGCCCGATTGACCGAGGCGGTTCTGGTGAGTATCCACAAACTTTGTTTTGAGCAGAAATTAGAAAATAACGTATTTTTTAACTGATGATTTTCATTTATAATGATTTTGTTTGTTTGTTTGACTCTTTGTTTGTGATGGATTTCACGGCCGCGTCAACGCTATTTAGATCATTTTAGTTAACCTATCTACACTAATCCTGGGCATGCTTTTACGTAGGCGGTTAACCAGTAGAGTGAACATTCTTCCTCCAGAAACTGTCAACTGCCTTTCTTGAATCATTTTAGTGATAAAATTTTCAATGTGCATGTGTATTTGAATAGGCCTGATTTTGTAATTGTTTAGTTTCATTAAGTGACGTTCTGTTCTAAATGTGGCTCCAAATTGTATTAAATTATATTGAAGTAGATTTGCCGACAGGGGCAAGAAAAGACAGATAATTTTATTGTTCTGAAAACTGTGAAGATTATGCAATGTTTTACAGACCTGTAACTTACTGCTCAAAACATTATCTCGTTTACACCTCGACAAACTGAAATCTGGTCAGAATGCTTTACAGATCATGACATTAACATTAAAACCGCGCCAACCTAAAGACTACTAAAGGCTAGATTCTGGTAGGACTTTACATTTGGAGAAATGGACCTTAAAAACCTGTCCTGGAGTGGATAAGTATTTATTAATAAAGGACAAAGATCTCTCTCATGCACGTAATTGTAAGACAAACAGCTTTTTCTGGATTTATTTTGACCCCCTTAAACCCTGTTATATAGTAAAACACGGATATATATTTTCTTATTTCTGCTCAAAAACCTTGATTGTGATTACTTGCTAGAACCACCTCGCCGAGGTGGTTCTACTATGTAGCCCAAATCTATGCTTTGAGCAGAAATATAAAAAATATCAGATTTTATCCGCAAATTTTCATGATTTGGTGGTAAAATGTTTATCGTATTTTTGCTCGTGTTACAAAAAAACGTTTGAGTCCAGGATTATTCCCTGCAATCGTTTATTGTCCATTTATTGCCCTGTTGAGTAGAGCTGATAATTAATCATTTTCTTACACATCGACTCGCAGATTGGCGCGTGTCAAGCGGGTGCGTGTTAACAGTTTTGTTCACGACTATGCAAACGTATTGGATGAATCATCACGAAAACACGCCTATATAATTTTTACCTTATTAAAACCTCACTTTTATTGAGTAAAACTGGGTTTTACAGGGGTAAACATTATTTTTTCTTATTTCTGCTCAAAAACATAGATTGTGGGTACTCGTTAAAACCGCCGAAATATGATATGAAGAATACCATTTTTTCTGTGGAAAATTTTAGTGGATTTTTTTTTCAATATATTTGAATAGGCGTGTTTTCGAAATTTTTCTAATATTATTTCTAAAATATAGATTGTGGGTATTTGTGATAATAATATACTAATCAAAGTCAAAAAATGAAGGTAATGATAATGATAATAATAATAATAAAAATAATAATAGCAAAAATAATAATTCAGTCTGTTTTGTTTTTTTTTTTTTTTGTAATCGCCTCCCTCTCTGTCTCACTTTAAGCTCGGACCCATCAGATTCACTTAAGACTTTGATTTGATTATAAAGAGATAAAGGCAAAATCAATAGTGGTTTTCGAGAAATGGACCTTGGCGTAACAAACCAATAATTATATTAATCCCTGTTAACCCTTTTTGTACCAAATGGAATGTCCCTATAGTACAAGTCCATTTCATGATTTAGGGGTGTCAGGTTGTGTTTTCTTCAAAAATCATTTGGAAAATGGCTGGACTTTTAGCAAACAGTGTAGGCCCTGATCAGGCGCCGCGTTCTGCGGCGTCTGATCTGGGCCTGCACTGTTTGCCAGGGTACCTGTTTTGGGGGTTTCCGGTACTAAATGGGTTAAACACGGCGTAACATCGCGAAGTCATGGGTGAACATCATTGGAAAGGTAGACTGAGGACCGCCCGAGGCATTAAGTATATATTAAGAATATCACCTATTAAATGAATAGACAGCAATCAACTAGGTTGTTTTTCCAGCATTGATTTATATTATCCTGGTGCTCTTGCCAAACGCGAATCGGATAGAGGAATACGAACGGGTGCAGTCTGATCTGAGTCATTGGACTGTCAAAGCAAGCAAAAACTAAATCATGGGTTCCGGCTCAATATTATGACCTTATTGTGTGCAATAAACAAAGACTGGGATCAGTTTGCGAATACACGCAGTCTGGTCCGAGTCTGTTTAATTCGCCCGAGGGGAGATGAGATTCTGCTACATACAGAGACCCGATGAATAATTTCACACAGATTGCGTCTTCGATTGATCGGCTAAATATGATTTAATGTAATAGCAACATGAACAATAGATTCCAGGACAAAATCCCCCCGGACATAATCCCCCTTTTAGTAAAGGCGGACAAAATCCCCCCCCCCCGCCAACATTTGTTCAGGTGGACAAAATCCCCCCCGGACAAAATCCCCCCCCCCCCCGGACATAGTCCCCCTGCTGTGTATAAAGGTGGACAGTATCCCGCACACCTCCACATGCACAATTACTGGTTTTTGAAAATCAGTCTGTCGTTTTGAAAACTGCAGATTCCATATCCGATTTGGAGCAGTACTATCAAAGCTATATTGGTGCTCATGGAGAAATTATTACCCGTCAACACTGTATAGGTCATTTTGGAGACGTTGCTTGTAAGATCAAAGTAAAAAGGACATACTTGTATTAACTTTTTGTAATTGTACATGTGTGCTTTGGGGTTTTATGGACCTCTCAACCCATTAGGATTATGTCTGGCATGATCAGATAAATTGACATATTCCAATAACAGATTCCAATAATTTTCATATTTCTGCTCAAAAACATAGATTGTGGGTAGTGGAAGGATAATTAACTAGAACAATTTAGAGCAAGGGTGCTTTTTTCCGGGGGGGGGGTCCAACCTGACATACAGCGAGGGGGATTTTGTCCGGGGGGGATTTTGTCCGAGGGGGATTTTGTCCGCCTTTAGAAAAAGGGGGGATTTTGTCCGGGGGGGGGGGATTATGTCCGGGGGGATTTTGTCAGGCTACCGAACAATACTATCTTCCAAGCTCTGGGAATCAGTAGCAGAAGACACTTTCAAATATTTTTTTCTTAATTTCCAACGCGAATAAGGCTTGACATTTCACGTGAATCGTTTGCTGCAGACGATTCACAAGTGATATGAAACATCATTTGGGCTTAGAATGAACAACAAAAATATTTTGAAAAAAAAATATATATATATATATAATTAGATCATTTTCGTTGAGCATACGCGACTGATCGTTTTATTTTTTATTTTATTTTATTTTATCTTATTTTGTATAATATTTCATTTCAGCAATTCTTGAAAATTTATGTTGCACATTATAAAATGTTCAAAACCTTGTTGCATTTTACAGTGTTGGCTTGTACATTTATGTATTTCAGACTGATTTATGTCGCTAAATACAATTGATATATTTGACACTGGAAGATGTGTGTGTGTGTGTGTGAATTCGGGTTTAACGTCGCTTTCAACAATTTTTCAGTCATATCACGACGGTGTCTGGTTGCGACAGGGAGCTCAATGCTCACGTTTATAGTGCTGCCTCACTGAAGTATCATGTCCCAGACACATTACATGATACCACACCCAGTCACATTATCCTGACACTGGATCGACCAGTCCTAGCTCTACCCCGTAAATCTGAGTGCCAAGCGAGGAGCAACTAGTACCATTTTTAACGACTTTGGTATGTCGCGGCCCGGGATCGAACCCGAGACCTCCCGTTCCCCGGAGCGGACACTCTACCAACTGAGCTATCGGGGCCGGTGACACTGGAAGATACTATTTGTAATCATATATAATACATCATCTATGTTTATTCTTTTTCATTCAATTGTTTTTTTTTTTTTTTTTCAAGATACACCATAACACAACCTCCAGTTTCTTAAATTAAAACAGTCACCTATATAGTATATAAAAAAGCGGTCCTAAAAATGTACGATTTACAATTTGCCTGAGGAAATTTGCACAGAAGGTAGTCGAGTCCTTGGGGAGATAACCATTTATTTTCTGTCTTGTTCGCGTTAATTCCCTTGATTTTCAGCACAGCTGAGAAAGGTGATGTCCGTATAAGTCCGGTATGTGGTGACTTAGTATGTGAGTTCGGAAAAATATATGGCCGCAATGACTTCGGCGCCCGGTTTCGTGGGGTCGTTCTTCGATGTGGAGGGGTTGGGTGCGGCGTGGATATTGTGCGACGGGCTGCATGCATGGTAGTTAGCCCGGTCGCGGTTGGCAACTTTGCTTCCCTCTTTGATTGCGCGCCGGTGGGTCGGGTCTCGGATTCTGTGCGGCTCCGGCGTGAAGGCTTGTTGGGAATTGGAGAGATAGTGTTGGTTGGTGCCTGGTGCTCTGTCTCTGGTCGGGCTCGTCGGGGTCTGGCTGTTGGTTTTTTTTGCTCCAGCATTTCAGTGGTTTCTTGCTGTCGAGTCCTCACCGTTGTCTCGCCTCTGTGGTTCTTTGATTTTTGTGTTCACGGAGATGTTGCACTGATGAGTTAGGAGGCCTTCATGCGGACTGAACAAATTATTTGTCTAAATCGCGACGGAAGTAAGGGCGAGGATTGTGGCCACGTAAAATCGATTTAAGCGCCCCCCCCCCCCCCCCCCCCCCCTTCCAGTGGAAATCTTCCACTGACCGTTCCAAATGCGGCTCTTCTGTGGCGATTTATTTATGTTGTTGTTTGTTACTTACTGTGTGTATCACTTGTAACTGTCTTTATGGCCTTCCTTTGTTTAGGTTTCCATTATGGTCTGGTCGCTTCATGTTTGTGTTTCTTTCCCTTTGGTGTCTTTGATGGGTGAAGTAAGTTAATTGTATCGATTCCTGACTTTTGTTTTACTTCTACTTTGCCCAACTTGCCCAACAACGTTGCGTATACTAATGGCGGAATATTGACGCTTTTGTAAAAAAAAAATCGTGAATAAAATGCGTTTTAAATATCATATGATAAATAAAATCTTGCATTCGTGCTCATGTATTGTTGAAATCATCAAACTCGTTGAGTAAAAGGGATAAAATGCTCATCGAAGCTTCGTATTTTATTTATTTCTCACCTTGTTTAATAAATTCAATAATAAGATCCACTGAATACAGTTTTTCTACGGTATATTGAAAGTATATCATTACGTAAAACTAACTTTTGTTTGATTTGTTTTTGTTTGATTTGAGGTTTAACGTCCCCGTCAACACTGTAAAGGTCATTTTGGAGACGTTGCTTCCAATTTTGTGGGACTTTTACCCGACATTGAGATGAAAGGACATCTTAAACCCTGTCGCCCAATGAAACCAATAGGGTTTATTAGCATGGACGGTCCGCCTCGCACCGCGGTTCCTGGACAGGCTTAGAATCTCTAAGCGGTTTACCAGTACTAGTGTGCGGGCCGGATTCAGCTCTGCGTGGAAGCATCATGCAGCCCATACATTTCTTCAAGCCCCTAAAGGCGGGGGCCAGTAAAACTAAGTTTAGCTTTTTGTATTTTTTTTTTTTTTGATTGTATGTACATCTTTATGTTAATGATTGTTTGTCATTTGCTTGCGTATTCATGGGCGCAGTTGTTCAAAGTTGTAATGGGAACACTTGGCAGACTGTTCCGCCATTTTTCAATGGGGGATAAGTTTCGGGACTTCCTGTACGCTTTTCTTTAAGCCCTGTCCCAATAAAAAAGGGGTCTACTCGTAAAGGAAAGAATTTGCTCCCCTGGAGCAATTTTTTTTCTTTAAGAGTTGACCCCTATTGACATGGGGGACAAAAATACTTTAATTTGCTGGAGTTTCCTCCCCTGGAGGTTATTCATTCTCCTTTACAAACGAGCTCGTTAGTGGCCAGATTGTAAACTGTTACTATGAAATACGACTGAAGTCATTGCCTTTTGAGCAAACACACTCCTTCATAGATAGTTTTATTGGTGTGTTGAACATCAAATGAGCGTCCTATAATCACCATGCTGACACGTCCTCGGATGTATGATGGCCAAAAGATAGACACCCTCCTCTCTGACTTTACCAAAGCGTTCGACATATTTGGCCTGTTCCACACGACTATCTTGCTGTAAAGCT
>CAUZLF010000312.1:143005-153005 GCA_963580285.1 Lucinisca nassula | reverse complement strand
TGTGTCCGATTAAAGTTAATAGGGAACATGTTTCTATAACATAAATTTTAGCATTACTACGCTAGGTAGCGAAAATGTGGTTTAAGATTACAAAAATTCAATATTTTACCGTTTTTTTTTTTTTTTTTTTTTTTGGTTTTACGGCCCTTTCAAGCATGATTATTTCACTCATATCGAGCCGATCGTTAATCAGAGGTGGGCGAAAACCTGAGTACCCGGAGAAAAACCACCTGACTTTCCGTGGCAGAACTTGGCGTCTCACATGTGACCCGCATATTTTACCGTTAATTTGAATATAATTTCATGTGTATTTTATCAAATTAAGATTGGTCAATTTTAGAATAAAAACAGGACCCTATGTCCATATATGTCTGTATTTCAATAGTAAGTTAGCAAAAATACGCGAGAGTATCTGATTTTAAACTGTAGTAATTGAAACATTCATTTTGCAATGAAAAATGTGACTGAAATTTTAAGGAAAAAAATGATTTTTCTTTCCTCCAATGTTAAATCTAAGAAAAATCAAATAAAAACAAATTGGGTCCTTTCATCACGAAAAGACGACTATTTAAGAAATGAAATTATTTTTTCTGCAGTTCATGGAAGTATGAACACAGTGGGTCGCGTGCAAAGTAAGTGAACCCCGAAGGGGTACATGTAAACTTTGCTAGCGGCCCACTGTCGTTCATACTTTCATGAAAAGCAGAAAAAAATAAGTTTATTTTTTATTTTTACATTATTTGCCCCTCATCACTGGGCGCAAAACTGCTTGTAGAGCAAACTTTTAAAGCTGAAAAACATTTACACGCTGTTTTACCTACAAAGAGCGGAGCAGCGTTGACGTCATCAATGCCCGTAGAGAACAATGGTTTAGAATGACGTCACTTAACGTAACTGAAAATCATGTGATTCGATGCGTTCATGGAAGTATGAACGCAATTGTTTTCTATAGGTTTACATTAGACTGTACACTGGAAATGTAAATATATAAGTTTGACCCCCTAGAACCTCACGTTTATATAGTAAAACTGAGGTTTACAGGGGTAAACCTTATTTTTCTTATTTCTGCTATAAAATATGTATTGTAGGTATTCGTTAGAACCGCCTCGATGAGGCAGTACTAACAAGTACCCACAATCTATATTTTGAGCAGAAATAAGAAAAATATCACAATTTTCATCTTAAAATTTTCGTTTTTTCAGCGGTAAAGTTTACAATGTATTTGTATAGGCATGTTTTCGTAATGTTGTGGTTGTTTTAATTTTTTCGGGATTTTCGGAGCTGGAAAAACTGCTAGTACAGGTAAGGTCCCTTGATTTGACATGAGGCATGATGATCCCAATTGTCCCGTATGGCTCATGTTAACAGTTCAATCAGCGTAGTTTTACAGAAACTTGGGGGAAGAAAAATTGGATGGACGCCATTTGAAAGCGCTTCCTACAGTTTTTGACGAAAATAAAAAGGAATAAAGTGTTTCAGTGATAAAACAACTAAAATGTGAGATTAAATAAAGCAAAACGTACATTCAATGGTCATAACCATGTTTTCTTTTGTTTCAGCGCTGCATCCGACTCAAACGTCACGCATTCTGAACGTCTGCTGATATCTTCCCAGACGCCATTGCAATGACGTCATAAATAACGTCGGCGTGACTGAAACTTTCCCCCGATTATAACCATTACGATAACACATCCGTGTGATATGGTACATTTTTCAAACCTCAAAAAGGGCTTTTTTTCTGATGAAAATTTTTGATATTTTTCTTAATCATACTCCAAAAATAGGTTTTGGGTGCTCGTTAGAACCGCCTCAAGGCGGTTCTAACGAACACCCACAACCTATGTTTTGGACAAGAAATAAGGAAAATAATGTTTACCCCTGTAAACCCCAGTTTTCTATATATAAAGTGGGGTTTAGGGGGGTCTTTATTTCACGGACTTCGCTGCAAAAGTGGTATCTTGTATCTTGTACATTAAGGAGATTTATTTCCCTGGCAAAGAGGAAAAAGGAAAATACCAACTTTATGTCTGGTAGAAATCATAGTACATGCATTGAGTATGCAGGGGTATGCCTTATTTTTCTTATTTCTGCTCTAAAATATAAAATATAAATTGTGGGTACTCGTGCGAACCGCCTCGATGAGGCGGTTATAACGAGTATCCACAATCCATATTTTGAGCAGAAATAAAAACAAATATCACAATTTTTCAACTTTTACTTTTCGTTTTTCCGGCAGTAAAGTTTACAATGTATTTTTATAGGCGTGTTTTTGTAATGATAACATGAAAATATTGTGTTTAGACGTTTAGATAAGGCTTTTATAGCTTTCAGTAGTTGGTCATGTATACAGAGGATATTTACTTTTTCAAGATGGATACCAAAAATATTTCATCTCGTGTGTTGAAAATATCCAAATTCACGAGTGCGAAGCACGAGTGAAAATTTTCGATGTTTTCAACACACGAGATGAAATATTTTTGATATCCGCCGGAAAAAAAGTAAATTTTCTTTTTATTTTATAATTTCGGAAATTAATCAATCGTATATTACGTCACAATTTTGATCTGGCTATGACGTCACGACTGTCAGTTTCAAAACACAAACAGATCGCCATTTTGAATACATCATTCCTACAGTTCAAAGAGTGCTTTTCAAGGTATTTTACAGAATTACTTTAGCGATAACATATGGATTTTGGCGAGAAAACTTAGTCCGGGCAGCTACTGTGAAAATAACAAGGTCATGTTATTTTTCACACTGTGAATATCATGACTGTGAAAATATCTGTTCCGATATGCATTGATTTCACTGCAAAGTATAAAATAAAAATGTGTATGCTTTTTTGTCTATTCATTTGCATATTCACGATAGCGCCCTCGCTCATACGGGCTTGGAGAAATAGATTTGGGCTGCATGGTGCTTTTGCGCATATCTGAAACCGACCGGACATGAGTGCTGGTGAACCGATTAGGTCTAAGCCTGCCTAAGAAAAGTGGTGCGAGAAGGACAACTCCTTAAATCCTAGCGTAGGATTTGTGATGTCATTTAAGAAATAGATCAGCTCTAACTGTGATTTGTTGAGTAATAAATCACAGTTTGGAGGTCAGTTGTAAAGTAGATCAAATCACAAGCGCGTAGCGCGCGTGATTTGTCTACTTACAACTGACCGACAAACTTTGATTTATTTCTCAACAAATCACAGACTAGAGCCGATCTATTTCGATTCTAACACGCTGAAAATCAGCAATAATGTTGTTCACCGTGTAGCATCGACTCCGGAACTTGTTACTGAAAAGTACCAGCGAAATCAATATTTACCGCAAGCATGGCACACAGTAAGGTAGGTAAAAAGCTGTTTACAGGTTTCTACAGGATTCTGCCATTTAAAGCAAAATGGATATGTGTCGGAGAGATATCTAGCTCATGACTGCTTTCATGATTCTGATAACATCTCATTGGAAATCGCTAAACAAACTGAAATATTGACAGCTGGTACCAAGAACAAATAATCTTTTTCGTGGAAAGTACTGGTTTTTGCTTTGATTCAAGACCACTGGCCTTCTTTTTTCCATGCCGGAACATTCAGAAGGTTAGAAAAGTTGTTGTGTATAAGTTTTAATTGAAAGGTTCGCTTTATGCTGCAGTTTTCTTTTAGAAAACACAAAACAAAGGAGTACGGCAACGTGGATTTTTAAGTACGGCAACTTGCGGAAAATGCTGAATTAACAGTACGGCAACTTGTATCACAAAATTGCCACTTTGGAAATTACTGACAGCATTTTAATATCGTTGTGAACGAACAACCATGATTATTATCATGTTTGGTTTCGTCACTCAGCCAGGGATTGTTTCTAATGCTAGTACTGATCGTAAACCAATCTATTTGTGCATGTAACAGCTGAAGTTGTGAAATATACACCAGGGCCATATTTCCTCTTGAGAATTATTTGTCATTGCTTTTGCTTTCTTTTACTACTGTAAATACTTAGGAAATAATGTAGAAACAAAGTCTGCCCCCTTTTAACGGAACTTTACCTTCTTGAAATGAAGTTTATTATTTTTTTCTACGAAATAAAGTGTCTTTTTAATGTGCTCAAATAGTTTCTACGTCGTTCTTCTGATAGTTATTTTATGTTATTATGTATTTATTCCTTTTGCGAAAGAGACTTTATTCTAACGAAGGTCCTGGTGTATGCATGCTATACTCCAGTTATTTTAAATCATGACTGCGGCTATTATTTGTTCGCTTGTTTGCATTCCGAAAACATGCCTATTCAAATATATTGAAAATTTTTCCACCAAAAATTGACCATTTTCAGATAAAAAAATCTGATATTTTACATATTGCAGTTCAGAACATATAGTGTGGGCACTGTTTTTGGACAGAAATGCGAAAAATAATGAATGGTGTTTATGGCGGTCAAAATTGTATAGGCATGTTTTCATGCTGGTCTTCCGTAAGTCTTTTGAAATCGCATTCTATGTTATGGATAATGGTTTTATTATTATTATTATTATTATTATTATTATTATTATTATTATTATTATTATTATTATTTTCGAAATCGACGGGCACGAAAGTGCCTGCATGTTGCATTCTTCATCTTGAATGTTCTATCTATTTCACATTTGTACAGTTATGCAACGACGCAGACAACAAAATAGAAGTGGAGGCACTGATCAGGAATCAATACAATTAACCCACAGCCCCCAGCAGTGACAACAAAGGGAAAGAAACACAAACATGAAAAACCAGACTCTGATGGAAACATCAATAGCGGAAAGCCAAAAGGACAGTTACTTTCCCACAAAATGGCCAACTGGCTACTTATCTAAACAAAAGTTCAACTCCTTAAAGAAGTTGATTTAATGTCCTGAAAAAAGTACTTTAATAAATTTCTTTTCCGTTCACAAAATGAGGTAACTTTCGCTTTTGTATAAAGGACAGCTAAAATAACTTTCCTCCTAGTTGTAATCGATTATCTCTGAGTGTAGGCTGGAAACATAGTCCTGAAATGTGACTTAAACTGTTAGTTTAACCCTTAAAGTCCAGCATTTTAAACAAGCAGTGTAGATCTGGTCATTAGCTGCGTTATGTGGCGTCTGATTAGGTATCCACTGTTTGCCAATGCCACAGCATACGAGCCAAGTCTATATATTTTGCTTTTTGCACAGGGACCGCACGTCACAGGGAGAATAAAAAGCTAAAAGGTGGACTAGCGATGCTATTAATTACCGGTACCTTGATTTTATACAAGGTCAGTGACAGTCAAATGGACAATAGCAAGCGGGAATCTTCTGTAATTAGTAACTTTTGCTTGAATGTGTGCAGGATGACTGCGCGTTGTTAGTGTTAAATGAATATGAATGGTGAGACTAAAAGTATGAAAGTGAAATGAAGAAAGGTGATGGTGTTAAATGTTAACAATAGATTAGGTAAAAGCAGGTTAAAACCGGTATGCTGTGTTCATGGCAACTTCTGACCAAGAGGCCGGACTCCCACGCTGAACTTAGTTAATGCAGGCATCAAAATAATATTGGGAGTATATCTGTTCCATTGCCATACATGTAACAATTAACGTAATACGAGTGGGTGGCTCATTCTGTGACGCGTGTTTCGATTGGTTGCTAGAAATAAGGAGAGGGATATACTGCAACTATGCCATGAATACTTTATATAAATAAATGAGGCAGGCAAGTGACCTTCTCTGCTGCAAGGAGTACTAGCCAAGATGTCGTAGGTTAAATAATTGTTCAGAGCCAAGTGGATGGCTTAAAGCTACATCATTTCGAGTTAATGGGCATAGGACTGTGTGCATAGGCTCCATACTGTGCAGACGTATTCAAGTGTTGACGGAATACTGTCTTGTATGCTGCTTCCCGAACGCAGTTTTATTTTGTTCTGATATTAGATAAATAAAACAAAGGACTTAATTAGCAGTTTAAGAGATTCTATCGATATGAATGTTGACGTTCATGTTGGTGGATAGATCGAAACCTAAGTACCTTGCAGATGAAACAATTTCGAGGGCATGCTTATGCAGTATATATGGTGTAGGGGTTGGAGTTCTTGGCCAGGTTATGTGCAAAACTTGAACTTTCTATGTCTGAATTCCATGTTCCAGTGAGATTCTTATGATTGGGCGGTCTAAGTCCTTCTAGGGGGTGGGGTGTGTGTGTGGGGGGGGGGGGGGGGGGGCTTGGTAATCGGACAGGTCGTTTAGGTGTTTAGGTATAATAACAATAACAATGTGCCTAGAACTGATCCTTGCGGTACACTTGAAGTAACTGGAACCTCATCTGAGGGCTCACCTTCAACTTCAACTGCCTGACCTCTCCCAATCAGAAAAGACTTAACCGACTGGATAGTTAATCCATGTTACTGTTTCGATGTACCTGTAGCTTGCGAAGGAGCTTCAGGTGATTCACCTAGCCAAAAGCCTTGCTAAACCAAAGATAAGAACTATTTGTTGACCATTTAATCATGATCTGACAAGGTCATAAAGAAGCTGAATAACATGGGTGTCACAAGATCTGCACTCCAAGGCAGTTAAGTATTTCGGGATCATAAGGTATGTCCAAATCAAATCAAATCGAATTTACTTCTCTCCGGTTATACAATATGATAACATGAGAACCAAAACGTTGTACAAACATACGGTTTCACGGCGGCACAATGTCACAGAGAAAAGATGTAGGACATACACTTTAATCCTTCTAAATGCCAGGTCCTTCATGTTACCCTACGTAAGAACCCCATCCCAAATGTGTACCTCTTGCATGGCACCAGAAGTAACTTGGGGTCACCATCTCTGATGATCTAAACAGCAGCCCCCACATTGACAACATAACTACGAAAGCAAACTAGACCCTTTGATTCTTGAAAAGAAACATTCGGGTCCATAATAAGGACCTGAAATCGGTTGCATATAAGACTCTTGTCAGGCCGCAGCTGGAGTATGCGTTCACTGTATGGTATCCCCACACTGCCACTGACATATACAAAGTGAAAGCAGTCCAACGAAGGGCTGCCAGGTGGGCAACACATGACTATAGCTACACTTCAAGTGTTACAGCTATGCTGAAGGACCTAAATTGGCGCCCCCTTAAACAACGTTGCATTGATAACGGTCTTGCCATGATGTATAAGATCACTTATGATCTCATCATCAATACTAGACCATTAGCCGACAATCACCCCCTTGCATACAGACAGATTTACACCCTCACAGACTATTACAAGTACACCTTCTTTCCGTGGACTATTATTCACTGGAATGCTCTACCTGCCTATGTTGTAACGCTTCCTACTCTGGCTCAGTTTAGCAGTGCTGAACTAGCCTGATGGCTCATGCTTCTCCTTAAAAGACCCAATTCTGTTTTTATCTTTTAACTGTACTAACACTCTCTTTTCCCACTGTACAAACCATTTCACCAACTTTCCTTTCCTTTATTTCAGCTAAGACCCTTCAACACTTGGTTCGCCGGAACCCGTCTTATGTCCCCCTCTGGGGTTTAGACTACTGGAAGAAAGAAAATCGTTAAAAGTCGAAAAAAAAACAAACTAGAAGACAACAACAGGTCAATCTGTTGTCATTACCAATTTCTTATATCCCCAACCCTTCTGTCCCTTTAAAATTACTGATAAAAAGGAGACCGGCAATGAAAGTAACGACGAACCCAACAAACCTTTGTTTATATTAAGATTGACAGTTGTGAAACTATTTAGAACACTTCTCCGCCATAGCACTTTATGTATAATTGTTCAAATCAAATCGCCGTACTGTTCCCAGCAAACTGCCGTCCAGTATTTTACCTGGTGACGCAAATTGCCGTACTCTGGCATTCGCGCGTTTCGGCTTGTTTATTCAGTCACAATATTCTTTGGGGGAAAAACAACTAAAACATTACAAGCAGCGAAGGATTCGGCTTCTATTGATGCCACTTAATTGAAGATTGTCAAAGCCGTTTCTGTAATAAATTCACAGATTGTTGAAGCTGTCATGAATTTTCGCGGTACCAGCCATGTACCAGCCGACTCATCTGTGTGTTTAAATGGCAGCTGACAAAGCTTTCCAAATTTTCTTTTTAAGAATTTCAGAGAAAAATAAGTTGAGTAAATATGGGAAGTGAGTTTAAGTTCTGACACTACATAATAGCGCCAACTTAAGCGATTACCTACCGTCGGTATAATCATTTTCCTCATTTATCTGGTACTTTTGAGTAACAAGTTCCGGAGTCGATGCTACACGGTGTTGTTGTTTCCTCCAAAAACTCACAACTTTTCGCCATTGTTAGAAGAAATCCCGCTAAAAAATACTCGACTGAAACACATGCATTTATATCCTTTTCTAACGTTTTCGATGCGAGAAAATGACGTTACACCGTCTAACGTCACGTAAATCGACTAGTGACGTCATATATTGGCAGATTTAATGACGTCACTCGTCCGAGCTGTGATTTGTTGCAGAATAAAACACAGTAATTTTCCATTGCCTATATAGGCGCGCTGTGTTAGAATTCATCTCATTGACTGGTATAGAAGGAAGTCCCACAAAATTGGAAGCAATGTCTCAAAAATGACTTAAATCTTGTTGATGGGGGCTTCAAACCCCAATGCTATCTATCTATCTATCTATCTATCTATCTATCTATCTATCTATCTATCTATCTATCTATCTATCTCTATCTATCTATCTATCTATCTATCTATCTATCTATCTATCTATCTATCTATCTATCTATCTATCCAAACACTGTAGAGCCAGAAACTGCATATGTATCTCATCACGAAAACACGCCTATATAATTTTGACCCCCTTGTGCCCCACTTTTATACAGTAAAACTGGGGGTTTACAGAGGCAAACCTTATCTTTCTCATTTCTGCACGAGCAGGAATGAGAAAAATATCACCATTTTTCATCTTAACCCTTTTTGTACCAAATGGAATCTTCCTCTTTATTTATAGCATGAGTCCATTTCAAAATTTAGGGGTGTCAGGTTTTGTTTTCCTCAAAATTTATTAGAAAAATGGCTGAACTTTTTGCAAACAGTGTAGGCCCTGATCAGACGCCGCGTTCTGCGGCGTCTGATCTGGGCCTGCACTGTTTGCCCTGGTACCCGTTTTGGGATTTCCGGTACTAAATGGGTTAAATAGGTCGTTTTTTGTGTTTGTTTTTTGACGGCGAAGTTTGCAGTTTATTTTATACATGGCAGTGAAATCAATGCATATCTGAAACAAATAAAAGTGATATTTTCACAGTGTGAAAATATAAATGATATTTTCACAGTGTGAAAAATAACATGACCGTGTTCGGCCCCCGCCCATAGGGGCCTGAAGAAATATATGGGCTGCGTGATGCTTCCACGCAGAGCTGAATCCGGCCCGCACACTAGTACTGGTAAACCGTTTAGAGGATCTAAGCCTGTCCAGGAACCGCGGTGCGAGGCGGACCGTCCATGCTAATGAACCCTATTGGTTTCATTGGGCGACAGGGCTTGAGATGTCATTTCATCTCAATGTCGGGTAAAAGTCCCACAAAATTGGAAGCAACGTCTATCTATAAACTAATTCTGTAAAATACCTTGAAAAGCACTTTTTGTACTGTAAAAATGCTGTTTTGTTTTGAAACTGACAGTTGTGATGTCATAGCCAAGTCAAAAATTGTGACGTATGCTCCGATTGATCAATTACAGTAAGTGTCCTAAAATATTATAAAATAAAAAGAAAATTTACTTTTTTTCGATAAATATCAAAAAAATTTGATCTCGTGTGTTGAAAACATCAGAATTTTCACTCGTGCTTCGCACTCGTGAAAATTCTTATATTTCCAACACACTCGATGAAATATTTTTGATATTCATCTCAAAAAAGTAAATATCCTCTATGTATTTGTATAGGCGTTTTTTTGTAATGTGAATCGATCTATAGGACTGAAAGGGCTAAGACTAATTTCGTTAATACCATCGCAGACTGTACAAAATAAAAAATATAGATTT
>CAUZLF010000312.1:0-142982 GCA_963580285.1 Lucinisca nassula | reverse complement strand
TCTAACAGACCTTCCATAGGTATATCATCAATGCTTTGTACAATAAACACTTGAATCATATCCTTATACATGTATATGAAGACAGACAGATATACGGTTTCTACTGTATGATAAGGTTGTCAAGTGTAAATGGCTCACCCGAAAGACCGAAATCACCACACACCCGAAAGACCGACATCACCACAGAAATCATCCTGGGAATGAAAGAAATTGACATTGTATGAAAGGATATGGTTGGGTACCGGTAAGATATGGTAGGGTAAGTCAAGGTAGGGTATTGTTGGGTTTCAGGTCAGGATTGGTTTGGTATGTATGAGTTTAGTTGCGGGATCACCATGGAAATCAACGGGCCTCCGTGGTCTAGTGGTTAAGAGCGCTGACTCTTGATCATTAGGTCTCTCACCACTAGGGTTCTAGCCTCGCCCGGGTCACATGATATGCCAAGTTCTGCAACGGAAGGTCAGGTGGTTTTTCTCCGGGTACTCCGGTTTTCACCCACCTCCGTTTAACAATTGGCTCGATATGAGTGAAATAATTTTGAAAGGGCCGTAAAACCAAAACCAAAAACCATGGAAATCATCAAAGCTGAGTGGGATACGATACTGAAATCACCATTGTAAGGTATATATAAATTAGGGTAAGATATGATATAGTCTGTTAAATTAGGTTAGAGTCAGGTCTAGGTAACATTTTTTATTTCTTTAAATAATCACGCATATCAAAGTTGTCGAAATCACAGCACCAGCAGTATGTACTGGTAAACAAATCAGATGAGTATTATTAACCCTTTTTATACCAAATGGAATCTTCCTCCTTATATATAGCAGGAGTTCATTTTAAAATTTAGGGGTGTCAGACTTGTGTTTTCATCAAAATTTATTTGGAAAACTAGAGCCAGTGTTTATGAAACACAATGCCCCCAACTGCTTGACCCTAACACTGCTTGTCCCTAACAGTAATTGAGATATCTGTTTTTTATTTGGCTGCAATGCTGAAATTTTAGAAGGAACATAACACAAGAAAAACTGAAGTTAATCAGGTCATTTATTTATCACCCCATACCAGTGTTTTAAGTTACAGGACAATAGCTCATACAGTTTTAGAGATACAGTCAAACCTGTCTAAGTGTCCACCTCTATTAAGCGAGCAACCTGTCTTAAGCAAGCATGCATTAAGTTCCCCAAAAATGCAAATGCATTAAAATTCACCTAATCAGTTCATCTACTCATCATCCTGAACCAGCCTGTAAAGTTTCAGGGCAATAGCTCAAACAGTTTTTTGAGATACCTGTATCTTGCTTACAAGCTTAAAATGCGCAAAATTTCAAAGGGGCATAACTCAAGAAAGAAAATTGGATTTTTTGTCGAAAATTAATCAGTGCATCTTCTCATCATCCCAAACCATTCTGAAAAGTTTCAGGGCAATAGCTTAAACAGTTTTTGAGTTATCTTGCTTACAAGCTTAAAACACAAAAATTTCAAAGGGCCATAACTGAAGAAAAAAAATTCGGATTTTTTTCAAAAGTTAATCAGTTCATCTACTCATCATCCTGAACCAGCCTGTAAAGTTTCAGGGCAAACGCTCAAACAGTTTTTGAGATATCTTGCTTACAAGCTTAAACAAGAGGGCCATGATGGCCCTGGATCGCTCACCTGATCCATAGAGTAACAAGTGGGCCCCGGGGAGGGCCATTATTGACCCCAGGGCTATAATGTGCATAATGTTGAGGGAGGTCTAAAAAGGTGAAGCTTCATACCAAATATCAACAAAGGTTATAATTTGAATAATCATGGCAAAGGTCCACTAGATGGAGCTACACCCCAAATATCAAAGAACTGGGTCTTGCGGTTTCAGAGAAGAGGATTTTTTTAAAGATATTCCCTACATAATCCTATGTAAATCCAAATGGCCCCAGAGCGGGGGCATTTTTGGCCTCTGGGCTATAATTTAAATAATCTTGATAGAGGTCAACTAGATGAAGCTTCACACCAAATATCAAAGACCTGGGCCATGCTGTTTCAGAGAAAAAGATTTTCAAAGATTATCTCTATATAAGTCTATGTAAAACCAAAGGGCCCCGGGGCGGGGGATTTGTAGCCCGGGGGCTATAATGTGAACAATCTTGGTAGAGGTCCACTGGATGAAGCTCCATACCAAATATCAAAGACATGGGCCTTGCAGTTTCGGAGAAGAAGATTTTTAAAGATTTCCCTATATAAGTCTATGTCAAACCAAAGGGTCTCGGGGCGGGACCCCAGGTCTATAATTTGAACAATCTTGATAGAGGTCAACTAGATGAAATTTCACACCAAATATCAAAGACCTAGGCCTTGTGGTTTCACAGAAGAAGATTTTTAAAGATTATCCCTGTATAAGTCTAAATAAAACCAAAGGGCCCCGAGACAGGGGCATTTTTGGCCCCAGGGCTATAATTTGAACAATCTTGGTAGAGGTTTACAAGATGAAGCTTCATACCAAATATCAAAGAACTGAGCCTTGAGGTTTCAGAGAAGAAGATTTTTAAAGATTTTCCCTATATAAGCCGATGTAAAACCAAAGGGCCCTGGGGCGGGGGCATTTTTGGCCCAAGAACTATAATTTGAGCAATCTTGGTAGCGGTCCATCAGATGAAGCTTCATACCAAATAGCAAAGACCTGGGCCTTGCGGTTTCAGGGAAGAAGATTTTTAAAGATTTTCCCTATATAAGCCTATGTAAAACCAAAGGGCCCCGGGGCGGGGGCATTTTTGGCCCCAGCACTATAATTTGAACAATCTTGGTAGGGGTCCACAAGACGAAGCTTCATACCAAATATCAAAGACCTGGGCCTTGCGGTTTCAGAGAAGAAGATATTTAAAGATTTTCCCTATATAAGCCCATGTAAAACCAAAGGGCCCGGGGCGGGGGCATTTTTGGCCCCAGCACTACAATTTGAACAATCTTGGTAGGGGTCTACTAGATGAAGCTTCATACTAAATATCAAAGTCCTGGGCCTTGCGGTTTCAGAGAAGAAGATTTTTAAAGATTTTCCCTATATAAGCCCATGTAAAACCAAAGGGCCCCGGGGCTGGGGCATTTTTGGCCCCAGCACTGTAATTTGAACAATCTTGGTAGTGGTCCACTAGATGAAGCTTCATACCAAATATCAAAGACCTCGGCCTTGCGGTTTCAGAGAAGAAGATTTTTTAAGTTTTCGGTGAAAAAATCTATTTTTGTCTCCTGTGACCTATATGTGCAACGGACCGGAACCATTTGAACAACTTTGAAAGGGGACCACCTAAGGATCATTCCTGTGAAGTTTGGTCAAAATCCGATTAGTGGTTAAGGAGGAGATGTTGTTTGTAGAAATTGTTTACGCACGGATGACAGACAAAAAGTGATCCTAATATTAATCACAAGAGGGCCATCATGGCCCTGGATCGCTCACCTGATCCATAGTGTAACAAGTGGGCCCCAGAGAGGGCCATTATTGGCCCCAGGGCTTTAATGTGCATAATGTTGAGGGAGGTCTTAAAGGTGAAGCT
The DNA here is from genome assembly GCA_963580285.1 of Lucinisca nassula. NCBI lineage: Eukaryota > Metazoa > Mollusca > Bivalvia > Lucinida > Lucinidae > Lucinisca > Lucinisca nassula. Next base: position 139,459 of record CAUZLF010000312.1, on the reverse strand, counting down.
TCATACCAAACATAAACAAAGGCTAAAATTTGAACAATCTTGGCAAAGGTCCACTAGATGAAGTTACACATAAAATATCAAAGACCTGGGCCTAGCGGTTTCAGAGAAGAAGATTTTTAAAGATTTTGCCTATATAAGCCCATGTTAAATCAAAGGGCCCCGGGACAGGGGCATTTTTTGCCCCAGCACTATAATTTGAACAATCTTGGTAGAGGTCCACTAGATGAAGCTTCATACCAAATATCAAAGTCCTGGGCCTTGTGGTTTCAGAGAAGAAGATTTTTAAAGATTTTCCCTATATAAGCCTATGTAAAACCAAAGGGCCCCGTGGCGGGGGCATTTTTTGTCCCAGCACTATAATTTGAACAATCTTGGTAGGGGTCCACTAGATGAAGCTTCATACCAAATATCAAAGTCCTGGGCCTTGTGGTTTCAGAGAAGAAGATTTTAAAGATTTTCCCTATATAAGCCTATGTAAAACCAAAGGCCCCCGGGGCGGGGGCATTTTTGGCCCCAGCACTATTATTTGAACAATCTTGGTAGGGGTCCACTAGATGAAGCTTCATACCAAATATCAAAGACCTGGGCCGTGTGGTTTCAGAGAAGAAGATTTTTAAAGATTTTCCCTATATAAGCCAATGTAAAACCAAAGGGCCCCGTGTTGGGGACATTTTTTGTCCCAGCACTAAAATTGGAACAATCTTGGTAGGGGTCCACTAGATGAAGCCTCATACCAAATATCAAAGTCCTCGGCCTTGTGGTTTCAGAGAAGAAAATTTTTAAAGATTTTCCCTATATAAGCCTATGTAAAACCAAAGGGCCCCGTGGTGGGGGCATTTTTGGCCCCAGCACTATAATTTGAACAATCTTGGTAGGGGTCCACTAGATGAAGCTTCATACCAAATATCAAAGACCTGGGCCTTGTGGTTTCAGAGAAGAAGATTTTTAAAGATTTTCCCTATATAAGCCAATGTAAAACCAAAGGGCCCCGTGGCGGGGGCATTTTTTGTCCCAGCACTAAAATTTGAACAATCTTGGTAGGGGTCCACTAGATGAAGCTTCATACCAAATATCAAAGTCCTGGGCCTTGTGGTTTCAGAGAAGAAAATTTTTAAAGATTTTCCCTATATAAGCCTATGTAAAACCAAAGGGCCCCGGGGCGGGGGCATTTTTGGCCCCAGCACTATAATTTGAACAATCTTGGTAGGGGTCCACTAGATGAAGCTTCATACCAAATAGCAAAGACCTAGGCCTTGCAGTTTCAGAGAAGATTTTTAAAGATTTTCCCTATATAAGCCAATGTGAAACAAAAGGGCCCCAGGGCGGGGGCCATTTTTTGCCCCAGCACTATTATTTGAACAATCTTGGTAAGGGTCCACTAGATGAAGCTTCATAACAAATATCAAAGACCTGGGCCTTGCGGTTTCAGAGAAGAAGATTTTTAAAGATTTTCCCTACATAAGCTCATGTAAAACCAAAGGGCCCTGGGGCAGGGGCATTTTTGGCCCCAGCACTATAATTTGAACAATCTTGGTAGGGGTCCACTAGATGAAGCTTCATACCAAATATCAAAGACTTGGGCCTTGCGGTTTCAGAGAAGAAGATTATTAAAGATTTTTCCTATATAAGCCTGTGTAAAACCAAAGGGCCCCAGTGCGGGGGGTATTTTTTGGCCCCAGCACTATAATTTGAACAATCTTGGTAGGGGTCCACTAGATGAAGCTTCATACCAAATATCAAAGTCCTGGGCCTTGCGGTTTCAGAGAAGAAGATTTTTTTAAGTTTTCGGTGAAAAAAATCTATTTTTGGCTCCTGTGACCTATTTGTGCAAAGGACCGGAACCATTTGAACAACTTTGAAAGGGGTCCACATAAGGATCATTCCTGTGAAGTTTGGTCAAAATCCGATCAGTGGTTTAGGAGGAGATGTTGTTTGAAGAAATTGTTTACGCACGGATGACAGACAAAAAGTGATCCTAATATTAATCACAAGAGGGCCATGATGGCCCTGGATCGCTCACCTGATCCATAGAGTAACAAGTGGGCCTCGGGAAGGGCCATTATTGACCCCAGGGTTATAATGTGCATAATGTTGAGGGAGGTCTAAAAAGGTGAAGTTTCATACCAAATATCAACAAAGGCTATAATTTGAACAATCTGGCAAAGGTCCACTAGATGAAGCTACACACCAAATATCAAAGACCTTGGCCTTGCGGTTTCAGAGAAGAAGATTTTTTTTAAAGATTTTCCTTATATAAGCCTATGTAAAACCAAAGGGCCCCGGGGCGGGGGCATTATTGACCCCAGCACTACATAAGCCTATGTAAAACCAAATAGCCCCGTGTGGGGGCATTTTTGGCCTCAGGGCTATAATTTAAACAATCTTGATAGTGGTCCACTAGATGAAGCTTCACACCAAATATCAAAGACCTGGGCCTTGCTGTTTCAGAGAAGAAGATTTTCAAAGATTATCTCTATATAAGTCTATGTAAAACCAAAGGGCCCCGGGGCAGGGGCATTTGTGGCCCTGAGGGCTATAATTTGAACAATCTTGGTAGTGGTCCACTAGATGAAGCTCCATACCAAATATCAAAGACATTGGCCTTGCAGTTTCAGAGAAGAAGATTTTTAAAGATTTCCCTATGTACATATAAGTTTATGTAAAACCATAGGGGCTCGGGGCGGGGGCATTTTTGGCCCCAGGGCTATAATTTGAACAATCTTGATAAAGGTCCACTAGATGAAATTACACACCAAATATCAAAGATCTAGGCCATGTGGTTTCATAGGAGATTTTTAAAGATTTTCCCTATATAAGTCTATGTAAAACCAAAGGGCCACGAGGCGGGGCATTTTTGGTCTCAGGGCTATAATTTGAACAATCTTGGTAGAGGTCCACTAGCTGAAGCTTCATACCAAATATTAAAGACCTAGACCTTGTGGTTTCAGCGAAGAAGATTTTTAAAGATTTAACCTATACAAGTCTATGTAAAACCAAGGGCCCCGGAGCGGGGGCATTTTTGGCCCAAGGGCTATAATTTGAACAATTTTGGTAGAGGTCCACAAGATGAAGCTTCATACCAAATATCAAAGACCTGGGCCTTGCAGTTTCAGAGAAGAAGATTTTTAAAGATTTTCCCAATATAAGCCTATGTAAATCCAAAGCGCCTCGGGGCGGGGACATTTTTGGCCCCAGCACTATAATTTGAACAGTCTTGGAAGGGGTCCACAAGATGACGCTTCATACCAAATAGCAAAGACCTTGGCCTTGCAATTTCAGAGAAGAAGATTTTTAAAGATTTTCCCTATATAAGCCCATGTGAAACCAAAGGGCCCCGGAGGGGGGGGGGGGGGGGGGGGGGGCATTTTTGGCACCAGCACTATAATTTGAACAATCATGGTAGAGGTCCACTAGATGAAGCTTCATACCAAATATCAAAGACCTGGGCCTTGCAGTTTCAGAGAAGAAGAGTTTTTAACTATTTTCCATATATAAGCCCATGTAAAACCAAAGGGCCCCGGGGCGGGGGCATTTTTGGCCCCAGCACTATAATTTAAACAATTTTGGTAGGTGTACACTAGATGAAGCTTCATACCAAATATCAAAGACCTGGGCCTTGCGGTTTCAGAGAAGAAGATTTTTTAAGTTTTCGGTGAAAAAATCTATTTTTGGCTCCTGTGACCTATATGTGGAACGGACTGGAACCATTTGAACAACTTTGAAAGGGGACCACCTAAGGATCATTCCTGTGAAGTTTGGGTGAAATCCGATCAGTGGTTTAGGGGGAGATGTCGTTTGAGGAAATTGTTTACGCACGGATGACAGACAAAAAGTGATCCTAATATAAAACACAAGAGGACCATGATGGCCCTGGATCGCTCACCTGATCCATAGAGTAACAAGTGGGCCCCGGGGAGGGCCATTATTGACCCCAGGCTTATAATGTGCATAATGTTGAGGGAGGTCTAAAAAGGTGAAGCTTCATACCAAATATCAACAATTTGAACAATCTTGGCAAAGGTCCACTAGATTGGCCTCAGGGCTATAATTTAAACAATCTTGATAGAGGTCCACTAGAAGAAGCTTCACACCAAATATCAAAGACCTGGGCCTTGTTGTTTCAGAGAAGAAGATTTTCAAAGATTTTCTCTATTATAAGTCTATGTAAAACCAAAGGGCCCTGGGGCGGGAGCATTTGTGGCCCCAGGGCTATAATTTGAATAATCTTGGTAGAGGTCCACTAGATGAAGCTCCATACCAAATATCAAAGACCATGGCCTTGCAGTTTCAGAGAAAAAGATTTTTAAAGATTTCCCTATATAAGTCTAAAAGGGTCCTGGGCGGGGAAATTTTTGGCCCCAGGGCTATAATTTGAACAAGCTTGGTAGAGGTCCACTAGCTGAAGCTTCATACCAAATGTAAAGGACCTAGGCCTTGTGGTTTCAGAGAAGAAGATTTTTCAAGATTTTCCCTATATAAGTCTATGTAAAACCAAAGGGGTGTGAGACGCCAAGTTCTGCAACGGAAGGTCAGGTGGTTTTTCTCCGGGTACTCCGGTTTTCGCCCACCTCTGATTAACGATCGGCTCGATATGAGTGAAATAATCTTGAAAGGGCCGTAAAACCCAAACCAAAAAAAAAAAAAAAAAAAAAAAACCAAAGGGCCCAGGAGCGGGGGCATTTTTGGCCCAAGGGCTATAATTTGAACAATCTTGATAGAGGTCCACAAGATGAAGCTTCATACCAAATATCAAAGACCTGGGCCTTGCAGTTTCAGAGAAGAAGATTTTTAAAGATTTTCCCTATATAAGCCTATGTAAAACCAAAGGGCCCCGTGGCGGGGGCATTTTTGGCCTCAGCATTATAATTTGAACAATCTTGGTAGGGGTCCACTAGATGAAGCTTCATACCAAATAGCAAAGACCTGGGCCCTCCAGTTTCAGAGAAGAAGATTTTTAAAGATTTTCAGTATATAAGCCCATGTAAAACCAAAGGGCCCCGGGGCGGGGGCATTTTTGGCCCCAGCACTATAATTTGAACAATCTTGGTAGGGGTCCACTAAAAGAAGCTTCATACCAAATATCAAAGACCTGGGCCTTGCAGTTTCAGAGAAGAAGAGTTTTTAACTATTTTCCATATATAAGCCCATGTAAAACCAAAGGGCCCCGGGGCGGGGGCATTTTTGGCCCCAGCACTATAATTTAAACAATTTTGGTAGGTGTACACTAGATGAAGCTTCATACCAAATATCAAAGACCTGGGCCTTGCGGTTTCAGAGAAGAAGATTTTTTAAGTTTTCGGTGAAAAAATCTATTTTTGGCTCCTGTGACCTATATGTAGAACGGACTGGAACCATTTGAACAACTTTGAAAGGGGACCACCTAAGGATCATTCCTGTGAAGTTTGGGTGAAATCCGATCAGTGGTTTAGGAGGAGATGTCGTTTGAGGAAATTGTTTACGCACGGATGACAGACAAAAAGTGATCCTAATATAAAACACAAGAGGGCCATGATGGCCCTATATCGCTCACCTGTGTTCCAGAAAATCATTAGTGAAGTTTAAAAAAAAAGAACTGAGCAGAAAGGCAAGACATGTTTGTTTACCTGATTGATATCAATGTCTTCATAGATCCAGGATGGTCAATACACTTGTACATCAGTTGAACCAGTTGAAATCTTCAGGATGAAATCTTGAAGGGCAAGATGTAGAGTATACACAAGACTTCTTGAGTCCATGCAGTTTGTCTTTTTCATGATGTAGTCATAATTTGACAAAGAATCAATATCTGAAGCTTTGATTTCCTTTCAACGCAGTGGTTAACAACAGTATTGCATGGTATGATAAAATTTACATAAGAAACACTGATGATCTGAAATAGCTGCTTCCATGTTGAAAAAGAGAGGCCAAAGTCTGCTTAGTTTTATCCAGACTGTATCTTTGACTTTTACTCAGTCACACTGATGTATAAGGCTCATATTATAGATTAAGTTACCTTTCTATCATAAACATCTTGGTTGTTACATCTATCTTAAACCCACAAAGAATTAATTCTGTTACAGTGGGCATAATTATAATAAGGCATAAACTAAGACACACAAACATGTGTGGAATCTATGTCCTGATATGTGCCAAAAAGGTATCTTTAGGTGCACAAAATAAAGAACAGCTAAAAATAACGTGAGTCAGTTCTATGCATAGAAAGCAGATGCATCACCTTATTCTCTTGATCACCAATAAATAAATTCCAGATCTTGCAAGTATGTAGAAAATTGTTACTTAAATCTTTTTGAAGAAAATCTGTTTTCAGCCTTTTCAAGTAACAACAGATTTACATGTAAAATTATTGTCAATGTTGCAAATAAGAAAATAATAAAATATTGACATAATTCAAAACCTTTCTCTAAGAACAACAGATTTACATGTCAAAACAGCGATGCAAATAAGAATACAATACAGTATGTTATTTGGCAGATTTCAGAATATTGTGAATAAAAGGCCCCAGGCCCAGTGTCTCCCCATCTCTGAAATGTCAGTATGTGGTGAATATGTCTATAACATATATGTCATAAGCCATGTTTTGGGAATTTAAAACCCTTTCAACAGACTATTTCTTTTAAATTTTCCTAAAGTTCTAAGGAATAAATTTGCAGGGAAAAAAAGTGTTCTCCAAAACTGTAAAACAAAGGACCAAACCCTAGGAAAATTTAGTAATCAATTGAGCATGATCATCTTCAGGTCATGAAAACAAAAACTGGAAAGTTTCATGCAAATCTGGTGATAACTGTAGGAGGAATTGTGGAGACAAGAACTTCTGTTGACAACATGTTTACACTGACAAAGGGCAATGATGCTTGTAAAAATCAATCAGGCACAACCTCCATAAAATCTGATCATTTTCAGGTCATAAGAACAATAACTGGAAAGTTTCATCAAAATCTCTTGAACACTGTGGGAGGAGTTGCAGAGACAAAAACTTCTGTTGATAAAATGGCTAAAACTGACAAAGTGGCAATAACTCTGATAAAAATCAGTCCAGCATGACCTTGTCATGGGAACAATAACTGGAAAGTTTCATCAAAATTCCTTAAAATGTAGGAGTTGCAGATGGACCGACTGATGGATGGACAGATGAAACCGTTACTTTAGTCCCCTTCGACTAACGTCGGAGGAAAAATGGATAGAATGTACATTGTAAGTCAATTCTTCTCTTGACAAAGTGTCAGATGTTTAATATGAAGGTAGCAAATGTTTGTGGATAAGTAAATAATAAATATTTTTTAAATTATTCTGCAATACATCTCAGCATTAAGATAACACACCCTTGCAACATAATGCATTTTTACCATCTTGATAATAGCTGAAAATCCATGATATTTTCCTTATTTATACTGCGAACATAGGTTGCGGGTGCTAGTTAGAACCACCTCATTGAGGCAGTTCTAATCAGTACCCACAACCTATGTATTGGAGCAGAAATAAGAAAAATAATGTATACCCCTGCAAACCTCAGGTTTCTCTATATAAAGTGGGGTTTAAGGGGGTGTTCATTTCACGGGCTTGTTCATGTGATGTGAATCCAGTTGAAGAGTACAATTAATATTAACCCAACCATACACCAGCCCCGATAGCTCAGTTGGTAGAGTGTTCGCTCCGGGGAACGGGAGGTCACGGGTTTGATCCCAGGCCGCGACATACCAAAATCGTTAAAAATGGTACTAGCTGTTCCTCGCTTGGCACTCAGATTTACGGGTAGAGCTAGGACTGGTCAACCCAGAGTCAGGATAATGTGACTGGGTGTGGTATCATGTAATGTGTCTTGGACATGATACTTCAGTGAGGCAGCACTATAAACGTGAGCATTGAGCTCCCTGTCGCAACCAGACACTGTCGTGATATGACTGAAAAATTGTTGAAAGCGACGTTAAACCCGAATTCACACACACACATAACCAAACTGTACATCAACAACATCCATGTGATATGACATCATAAAAATATACATACATACAACACAATCTTTGAAACCTCCACTGTATCAACAGACTATCAGATGCTTTATAATCTTCAAAATTTTATGCCAACAGAAAGTGTAGTTTCACCTTGTGTACATAAATTCTAAGAAAAAGGTTGAAATCATACTCAAAAAAATATTTTTCAATCTTCTACCATAAAACTGGAAAACCAGATAAAATATTAAATATTATTAAGGCCCTTTAAGATTAAACTTTTATTTTTCCATATTGTTTTTTCGAAGGTATCCTATTTCTCACTTCTGAATGGAAAAAGAGGACCTATTCCATTAGAATAATGCATCCATATATGTAATGCTTTCAGTCATGATAGAAAAAATGCCATTTTTGAAATAAAAATTTATATATTTTTCTTATTTCTGCTTCAAACATACATCATTGTGAGAAACACCTCACTGAGACAGTTCTTAGGAGTACCCACAGTCTATGTTTTGAGTGAGAAAATGGAAAAATATGTATAGAAAATAAAGAATAGCCCTGTAAACTCCACTTTTCTCTATATAAGGGGTTTTACAGGGGTGCTCATTTCCTGATATCTGAAAGTGGTGGCCACCCAAATCTTGCAAAACCACCAGCAATATCTACCTTTAAAAAGGTAAATACAGCATTTTTTGTGGTGGGTGAGTGCACTGAAAAGTAACATAAAAACACCTGACACGATTTCCAAGTTGTTATGCAAAAAGTGCGGTACTTATGATCTGAATAATAGATTCCTCTGTTCCAATTTCACAAAAAAAAACAGCAACCTTAATTTGATAGGCTGGTTTTATACATTTAAAACTATGCAGGTGAAAAGTCTTCAACTATGTGGATTTCATATGCAAAAAGACTATTTTGTGATCTGACCAGTATGTTTCACATGTTCCAACTGCACCATCAACATATGAAAAATCAACATTAGAAAATATCAAATCAAGCGTTGTCATATGATCTGTGGTACATTCATTTATAAGCATTTTGCATGAAAACTTATCACTTAATTTCTTAACAATGCTATGTTTCAGCAAAACATCAATATTGAAATCTCCAATTATCATCAATGGCTTTGATGGGGTCAAATATGGAATAAGTTCTTTGTTCAGACAAGAAAGAAGATTACTGTCAGACATTTGAGGTGACTTGTACAAAAATATAATCTGACTTTGTATCGAGACATGCCTGGCAGTTATCATAATAAATTCTAATGTATCTGAACTATACTTTCTGTCCTGTATTATAATGATATCATCTTTGGCATAAACTGCTAATCCATGAGGAGGTCTTTTACAAGTATTGTATCCAATTTGGTCATTTCTTATCAAACAATAGCCTTCTATTACATAATCACTGTCATTATCAGGCTGATGTAGTCGTGTTTCTGCTAATCCAAATATGTGGGTTGACAACAGATTTTTGTCATGTCTAACGTCATCAAAATGAAGATTCAAGGATCCACAATTATTGAAAGCAACTTTGAAATGTGAAACTGGATCTATCAATTCTAAAGATGTATCACACAGTTGAAGCATTGCTGTTTCATGCAATCGCTGCATTTCTGTCTTAACCTGATCATCAACTTGTAATGCTTTCTCATTGAAGTTAAGGATCTGAAGCTTTTCAATCGACCTTACCCTGCTGAGTGCAACATAGTGTAAATGTGGAACTTTGCGGGTTTTACGTTGTGATAAGTCAATGACAACTCTTTCAAGGGTACTACCTTGTGCTCTATGTACTGATCGCCCTGCTGAATGTTGCAAAGGGAATTGAACTCTCTGAAAGGTCTTTCTGTTGTAAGTAAATGACCTGTTGACATCAAAAATTGGTGTCCAATTTTCATCAATATTGCTATGATACAGTCCCCTGTTTTTGTATTTGATTCTTGTTTCCATTCCTGCTTTTTTGTCATCAAACTGGACCCAAATTATGCTTGGACGTCGTGTGGTTTGTAGTTTATACTCAATAAACTTAACTACACATGATGCTCCATTTGCTAGTCCATCTTCTGTTTTTATGTTTATTGTTAAATCATAAATCATGTCAACAACAACTGTTAAGGAGCAATGTTAATTTGCTGTTAGGTTTGAATCTGTTACATTCTTTAGGTTCTTGAGCGCACAGTCTATCTTTTCTTTAGATAACTTAGGTGAGACATATGAATCCATGCATGGTATTTCAACCTTTTCTGTTGTCATATTTTTTATAATTTCATCATTAAAAACATGCATGAAATAGTTTTCTGCAAAGAGGTGAGGCGCATTTTTTTGATACTCAGTATCTTTTTCAGTTACTTCACACTGCTTAAACCTAGTCTTGTCTCCAGCAGTCAAGGCATTGATCCTTAATCTATTTAACAATTCTGCAAATTCAAGGTCATCTTTCTGTCTCATAATTTCTGTTAATTCAAACATGGTAAATAGGTCTTTCCAGAGATTTTGTGATAAAGCAGCAGCATCATGTTTCATGTCAATAAATATCCAATCACCACTCACAGGTTTCAACTGATAAAGATCACCAACAGCAATAATGCTAACACCACCAAAAGGTGTTCTTGTTCCTTTCAATGCTTGAAGTCTCTGATCAATAAAATTCAACATAGAATTACTAACCATTGAAATTTCATCAATAATCACAACTGACAAATCACGGTATTTTGATCTAAAGGTATTTAGACTGTCACAGGTTAATGTTTGATCCGATTGCTTATACTTTTGTTTAAATGCAGATGAGATGGTAGAACCATTAATATTAAATGCTGCTTTTCCTGTAAATGCACAAAGAAGAACCCTTGTGTGATCTGCATCTTCTCCTTCTTTCAGATTTCATATTCTGAACAAAGTCTGATACAATGCTCGAATAACTAGACTTTTTCCAACACCAGCTCCACCAGAAAGAAATACATATAAGGGGGCATCTTTTGTTTTAATCCAGTGAATCACATGGTAGTAAAACTGTTTCTGTTTACTATTTAAACACTGCAGGAGCTTTCTGTAATCAATATCTGAAAGAATATTTTCATTCACATCAATTTGAGGTGCAGAAACGTAACATCCAATTTCAGTCCCTATATCATAGTCCCTATGCTCAATTCTATCAGGATTAAAATATATAAACTCTTCAGACTGAACTGGTTCCATTTCAGCATCATCACCTTCAACTTGTTGTGTACTTGGAGCAATATCATCGAATGCATCATATTCGATTTCTGCTAAATCTCTTGCTAATTCCAACTCTTCAGCATAATGTTCGTAAGTGGAACATTTATGATCTATCACATGCTTCATAGACTCATAGTGTTCTTTATATGTTCTAAAAGTTCCAAGTAAGTCAGTCTCTTCATTTCTCCACGGGTGAAAAAGTAGAAGTTTCTCTCTATAATAGTTCTCTTCATCTGTTTTGCGATTGAATCTCACATACCTTATTATTTTAGAATTACGACATCGTTTGATTTTTATGCCATTCTTTAAAGTTAAAATAGTTTCACCATCACCAAAGCATTCTTCATCTGATACTTCTGCATCTTTCTCATAATCTTGTTCCTCCTCATCTCTACTATCATTATGTCCATCTGGGTAAATGACTTCTAACTCAGACACATAATCGGCTAAGCAATACTTTTCCAATGGTTTGGGACGCTTCGAGTATCTTTTAATTTTATTGTCTGACATTATATCTGTCGAGTCTGCCGGCAATTCATCAAGTACTGACTTTGGTTTCAGTAATTGTACTCTCTGGGTTGGAAGTGACGTATTTATGAAGACAACACTTCTTGAACTTTTAGTCAATGGCATTTGCAGTACCAAATAAACTGCCTCTTGTGCACTTACTTCAACGCTGTTTGAAAACACATTTCCAATATGTCTAATTTGTCTTTTGAGATCCATATTGCCATTCCTTGCTTCTTTTGCAGCTGCATGCAACATATTACTCATCCCTCTTTGAGATTTACTTATATATGAAAATATATACATAGCACAAGCATATGGATCTAACACAAATTGTATATCAATGTTTGCCTTCCAAGCTTTTAATACACTATCATTGTACAAATTTACACGGATCTCACTCGGATTTCTTTTCAAAAACACTTTTGAAGAGTTTAAAGAACTTCTGATACATTTAATATATTCTTCCTCACTCATTCGGACAACACTTGTCAAAAACTCCTCATAAGACATATCATATCCATCTTTGTTACTGTTCATTGTTTTCTGTACGTTTTGGTACAATTTATAATACTTGTCTTTTTCAGTTTCGAGAGGCTGTAAGACCATAGTTTTGGAAAGAGGTGGCAAAGGATAACCAAATCTACAGATTTTATCTTCTCGTTTTCTACATGTTCTGGAATGTTTGTGAATTTGAAGTTCTATTAAATGACGAAGATGTGGATTATCTATAGAACATTTCAAATACTGATCCACATAAGCAGCCAATTCTACATCCGAATCCACATTGAATTTTGGTGCATTCTGTACCCATACAATCATGTGAATGTGTGGCGATCCACGTTGCTGAAATTCCACTCTAAAAAAGTAATCGACAACTTTTCCAAGAGGTTCGTGCTCACTCTTAAGTAAAGTAGAAGTAAAACAAAGATCAGGAATTGATACAATTAACTTACTCCATCCATAAAAGACACCAACTGTGTTGATGAATTCTTTAACTCTATGCTCGAAATATCTAGAACAAGTGACTGGATCCGATTGAATAAGTTTTATCTTTTGTTCCCATGCCAAGTTTTCAATTTGATCATCAGTGTAGTTGAAATTTTTATTTAAGGTAGCTAGCATTTTCAAAAGCTCAATCCATCTTGTATCAGCCGAGGACAATGACATAAACCAAGTTGGCAAACCCAACTGACGGATCATAGCATAAACATCTTTTTTTCTAGATTCTAAATATGCTGGAGAATTTCTTAGCTGTTTAAACAAATAGTAACCTTCATCATTTTTTACAATACTGTCAATACACTCTGAGTTTCTTGCTTGTACAGCAGTAATATTATTTGTTCCTGTTTGACATCTTCTAACAGCAAGGTTTGCTTTATCGTTCAGTTGCTTCATTTGTATTTTTTTTTCAGTTTAAAAAATATATTGGGTACACTGTTAGCAGCACGCCTATCCTGGCTTCTCAATTCCCATTTTGCAATATCACTATAATGTACAGGCACTTTTCTATCATCATTATCTATACGCCTCTGCCCACAAAATATGGTTGGAAAACAAAGATATTCTGAATCTTTATCTTGAAATATACTGAGTGGCCTTTGACCTTCTCCAGGAGCAAATGTGAATGTAGAATTTCTTTTTTCAAGATCTGCATCATCCAATAGAGTGTCAATATTTCCCACATTTTCTTGTGCGATTTCTTCTGCATCTGAATCATACAGTTCTTCGACATGAGGTGTGTTATGATTTGAAATATCATCATTTTTTTCTAACTGATCGTTTGGATAATTGTTACACATTTCACTAACAACACCATCAAAATCAATAATATCATAGTTTGAACATTCTTTTGTACACAACTCAAAAAAATTATGTATAATCTCAGCTTGGTTCTGATTACATGGACTATCCTGAAGACTTTCATCCAAAACACCATCAGAATCATCATTATTTGTTTCAGAGCAGGGTTTTTTTGTGATTCAAAAAATGCATGCAGTGTTTCATTACTTTCTTCTGTGATTCTCTTTAACCACTGCTGGTCTATTTCAACATTTGCGTTTTTGTACAATTCACTACCACTCATTAGCCAATGCAAAGCACAAAGCACATGATATGGTCGAACATTTTCTGAGAAAACATATGACTTAAATGACATCTTCTTCTTTAATTTCACTGCAACTGTAACATTTTCATCAAAAGGCCTAGGTAAAGCATTTACAACTGGTTGAATGTCAACAGGTACATTAACAACATTTCCTTTTACTGATAACTGGCGACCTCTAGGTAGTTCTCTCATCTGCATGAACGGTATACGTAAAGCAATAAGACGTTCTTCAAGTGGAAACAGTTCCAATTCTTTTGGTTTTGGTGGCCACTTCATTCCGTTTACAACAGACAATTTTGGGACTTTACCACACTTAATATTGTCTTTGCATGTACAGCATATCCATTCTTCTTCATTGACTGATTTCACCCCTGTTAAGTACTTTTCCTTGTCTTTAGAAACAAATGTCTTAGCTTTTGATACAGTCTCTTCAAACCATGTCTGTTGACAGCAACTACATATATAGACAGGTCCAACTGATATATTCTTGTGAAACTTTTCAATACAAACATCAATATCACTACCACATTTTCTGCGCTTTGTGTTTATCTTTTCAACTTGTGAAAAAGATGGATCTTTACGCTTGGTAGCTTTTCTTTTACTGTCTATAATGTTTTCAGCCTTCTTGTTTTTTTTTTCATTTAGTCTCCACTGTTGTTTTGCAACCCTTTCTTGTTCTAATTTGTATGGATCTGATCTCGCCTTCCTCTTAGATAGATTTTGTATTGCAATATCTTTTTTTTTTAATTCAAGGCATTCTCGAGATTCTCGTTTCTTTTCACTTTCCCATTTTTTGTATTCATCTATTAATCTAGCCCTTCTCATACATGCCTTTGTCATAGCTTTGTCTTTTCTACGAAATTCTTCAGATTGTCTTGCAGTCTGCATTGATTTTAGTGTATATTCTTTATCCTTTTTTCGATGTTCTTCAGATTGTCTAGCACTCTGCTTTGATTTTAGTGTATATTCTTTATCCTTTTTTCGATATTCTTCAGATTGTCTAGCACTCTGCATTGATTTTAGTGTATATTCTTTATCCTTTTTTCTATATTCTTCAGACTGTCTAGCACTCTGCATTGATTTTAGCGTATATTCTTTATCCTTTTTTCGATATTCTTCAGACTGTCTAGCACTCTGCTTAGATTTTAGTGTATATTCTTTATCCTTTTTTCGATATTCTTCAGACTGTCTAGCACTCTGCATTGATTTTAGTGTATATTCTTTATCCTTTTTTCGGTATTCTTCAGACTGTCTAGCACTCTGCATTGATTTTAGTGTATATTCTTTATCCTTTTTTCGATATTCTTCAGACTGTCTAGCACTCTGCATTGATTTTAGTGTATATTCTTTATCCTTTTTTTCGGTATTCTTCAGACCGTCTAGCACTCTGCATTGATTTTAGTGTATACTCTTTGTCTTTTCCTTTGAAGTTAGAGTCTTGCCTTCGTTTCTCCATATAAACTCTCATATATTCTTTTCTTTCTGTAGCTTTTTGCTTGTTTATTTTTATTTCTTTGTTCCTCATCTTTTGATTTTTAGTCACATTTGTACTATTCCGTGTCTTTTCTTCAAGTTTATGCTTTTGATCCTTAAAGTATTTGCCAATAAGTGTTGCATGATTTTCACTGCTTGAATTAGCAAATAAGTCTTCTCTTGCATGTGAATTCCTCATATGGCTTTCAGACACCTTTCTCTTGTAAGTTACAGTTTTCCAAGCATAATCACATGGAGTGTCAGTATGGCTGTCTGCATGATTTTCAATATCAAATATTGAATGATGCTCTGGATTAGACAAGTCAAAGTCTATAGGAAGAATTTCAAACTGCGTGGAAATTGAAATCATCATACTTTCAAACAATGCATATAGAAATGCAACTAGATCATCTAAACAATTGAAAGCAGCTAGTAATGATTTTCCATCCAGAACATATAATCCATTTAAACCATGTGAATGTGAATCAAATATAAAATATTTACAATCTCTCTTGAACACAGAGCAACAAATTGAACCCATCATTAATAAAACACTTGGAGAATTTTGTAGAGAAGTGTACAATGCTTGGTGAAGAGTAGGTAAACTGGTATTGACAAACTGTTCTGTGCAAAGACCTGTCACAATAGCAGATGTTTTCACAACAACTTCTTTGTTTAAAATTGAAACTAATCTTGGAAGTTCATCAAAGCTTAGTAACTTACTCCTCAATATACCTTCTGCCATTAATCCACCAATGATCTTATTATACAGACTATCTCCAGCTAAAAGAATGTTGTCTAGATCTGTACTACAAGCAATGTCTGAGTATGCTGCATATATTAATGAACAAAGTGCATTTGCAGTACATTGGCATCCTCTGGACTCATTGCTAAATATTTCTGAACCTTGGTGAAAAGATCCCAGTTCAAATTTGACAGAGTTAAATGGACCATTAGAAGGCTTCCATAGCACTGTTTCAGTTTGTTCCATTAAAGGAAATGCTGTATACATAATTTTTTCATCAACTTGTGAACAGCTTGAAAATACAGTGTTTGTAAATTCTATGGGTGAATGTATTTGGGTATTTTGTCCTAGTTGTTGTCTGTTAGTATTGTCATTTGAACTTTGCAAAACTTCGATATTTTGTTCTGGTTGTTTTCTGTAAATATCTTTGTCATTTCTACTTTGTAATACTGAGTTCATATCTTTGTCATTTCTACTTTGTAAAACTGAAGCATCAGATGTCACGCTGAGGCAGGTCATACCCACATCTGAAGAACTAGATGACCCTGGGCCAGATGATACACTGGGGCAGGTCATACCCACATCTGACAAAATAATTGACCCTGGCACAGATGTCCCCATCGCTACAAGCGATTGGGGCTTAGATCCTCCACGATCTATGAGGGGGGTCAGGCCCACATCTGAGATAAGTAACCCAGGGCTACTACCATTAGCCCTCACCATGGTCTTTGCCAATGACTTCTTCCATGTCTTCTTGCGTGGCATACCTCAACCTGAAAGATACAAAAGCAGGTGTCTGCTTTAAAAGGAAAAGGGGAAACGGTATTATCTTTAAATAATTCAAAATCTTGCCTATACTTAATGAATTTTTGTAAAACAGACAGATTTTCTTTTCTCGCTTGTGCACAGTAATTTGACAAGGAAATCCCCCCAAAAACAAATGATAATCCTCTAAGACTTTTATTATTCTGTATAGTTTTGGCCAAGTATTTTTAATAGGAGACTTCAATGTGAGACTTCAATGTGTGCGCCTGATGCTCTGTCTTTGGTCGGATCCCTCGGAGTCTAAATGTTGGTTTTCTTTTGCTCCAGCAATTCTGTTGTTGTATGCTGTTGAGTCCTCAATATTGTTTCATCTCTGTATTTTTTTATTTGTATGTTCTCAGAGATGTTACACTGATGAGTTAGGAAGCCTTCATGCAGACTAAACAAAATTAGTGTATACCACGAAGAGGTAAGGGCGAGGATTATGGCCATGTAAAATCGATTTAAGCCCCCCAGTGGAATTCTTTCCACTGACCGTTCCAAGGCGGTTCTTCTGTGGCGGTTTATTTATGTTGTTGTTTGTTACTTACTGTGTGTATCACTTATATCTTTTTATTTTGGATGGCCATTTGGCCATTTTGTGGGAAAGTAACTGTCCTTTTGGCCTTCCTTTGTTTAGGTTTCCATTATGGTCTGGTCCCTTCATGTTTGTGTTTCTTTCCCTTTGGTGTCTTTGATGGGTGGAGTAAGTTAATTGTATCAATTCCTGATCTTTGTTTTACTCCTACTTTAAAAGCCAACTGAACTGTGTAAACAATTGCAACAGATGATGGTGAAAGTTGGGGCTCTGAAAAAATGGTTTAAACCCTTCTTCACATTCATTATTACTTTACATCCCAAAGTTGTTCTTTCATTGCAGTTTCATTTCATTTATTTTCATTTTTTATATCTTTTAATTTTCTAACACTTATGACTGTGTGTCCAAATTATTTAATTTAGTAAAAGTTACCGAGTTACCACATGTTTGGGAAAAAAACTACTTTTCCCAAAGCTTACTAAGAATTAGAGAGAATTTAATTCTATGTAATGTTGGTTAGTGCCTGAAGTTCTGTCTCTGGTCGGGTCCATCGGAGTCTAAATGTTGGTTTTCTTTTGCTCCAGCATTTCAGTGATTCCTTGCTGTCGAATCCTCACCGTTTTTTCATCTCTGTGGTTCTTTGATTTTTGTGTTCACAGCAATGTTGCACTGATGAGTTGGGAGGCATTCATGAGGACTGAACAAATTGTCTAAATTGCTATGGAAATAAGTATGAAGATTGTGACCACGTAAAATCGATTTAAACCCCCAGTGGAATTTGTTTTACTGACTGTTCCAAGATGGTTCTTCTGTCCCGGTTCATTTTTGTTATGGTTTGTCTTTGAGTGTTTGTATCGCTTATATTATTTTGTTTTGGATAGCCAATTGGCCATTTTGTGGGAAAGTAACTGTCCTTTTTGCCTTTCCACTATTGATGTTTCCATTACGGTCTGGTTGTTTCATGTTTGTGTTTCTTTCCCTTTGGTGTCTCTGATCGGAGCTGTGGCTTAATTGCATCAATTCCTGATCATTACCTTCACTTCTATTTTGTTTGTTTCGTTTACCACCCACTCAACACAATCTAGGTAATTTTTTAGCCAGTAAGGTTACCTAACCACACTTTCAGGGCACCCTCATACGTAAGATATTCACCAATATAGTGCATATTCTTTGGCCAGAAACTGACAACAACCTTTATTAAATAAGCACAAGGGAGGTAATGACCTTATAATAGATTTCATGATCGATCTTCCAGCAATGAATGTTCCTAACCCTAGCAGGTATCCAATCTGCGACCTCCTGATCACAAGTTAGACAGGCATCCTACTGCGCTACCAAGGCCAGAAGGGAAAGAGCTACTAAATTGGCCCGTACCCTATGATTTTATTGTTTGTTAAGAAGTGCCTTTTTTGTCTTTCCCTTTGACTTTAAGGATAAGCTCTGGGTTCTGTTTCAATCAGTTCCTGTTTGAATCAGTTCCTGAAGTATCTTTCAGCATCAGTTTTATTACTTTTCTAGTAGTTCTCCAGATAAGCATTAATTAAAAAAAAGTATAGTTGTTAAAAAAACAGGTATTTACTGTTCCTTGATACTGCAATACCTCTTGATTGCCTGTATCATTTTTGCTTATTACTTCAAAAGTTTTTTGGTTTTTAGAGTATAAGTAACCTAACCTCTGACCTCAAACACAATAGCATCAAACATTATTGGCAAGTTCAAATTATCAGCATGCAATATCAAGGATTTTCATGTTGATAATTGTACTTTGTCTTCATTCTTTTGGGCACTGTATTATACAAACTATTCTTCTATCAAACAAAAGGTGTGATTCACTCTGATTTTGCCAAAACCATTTACCTATTACTTTTTACTATCATTAACAAAACAATCATTCATTTACCTTGAAATACAGTGATGAGCTGTAACTTGTTTTAAGCACAGTTTTCCACTTTTTATACACAAGTCAAAAACACTGTCTATATATCAGTCACTAAGTCACAAATACTGTCTATCTATCACTTTGTCAATTATTTAAACGTATATCCAACACAGTAAGAATATTTTCTTTTCAGAAATCTTGTTGATACTACAAAAAAGGAAAGCTGTATTAGACAAATTTACTGTAAAAAACAAACCAATTTTTTTAAGAATCTGAAAAAATTACTGTTTCAATAAATTAAGAAACAAGATGTGTTTGTGAAACAAGGATGCCCCCAGACAGTGCATGTTAAATATGAAAGCAGTATCACTAAGCAATCGAATGGTATGGCCAATGTTCAAGTCTTAAAAAAGTAGGTCAAGGTCATGAGGTCAAAAATTATGGGATCGTTGGAAAGGTCTTGTGACATAGAATGCACATGTGAAATATGAAAGCCCTATCACTTACCAATCGAATGTTATGGTCAATGTTAAAGTTTTTAAAAAAAAGGTCAAATGTCAAGGTCAAGGTAAAAAATACGGTACCTATGGAAAGATCTTGTGATAAAGAATGCACATGAGAAATATGAAAGACCTATCACTTACCAATCCAAAGTTATGGACTGTGTTAAAGTTTTTAAAAAGTAGATCAAATGTCATGGTCAAGGTCATGAGGTCAAAAATTATGATACCACTGGAAAGGTCTTGTGACAAGGAATACACATGTGAAATATTAAAAGCCCTACGACTTACCAATCGAAAGTTATGGCCAATGTTAAAGTTTTTTTTAAAAGTAGGTCAAATGTCAAGGTCACAAGGTCAAAAATTATGGTAACACTAGAAAGGTCTTGTGACAAGGAATGCACATGTGAAATATGAAACCCTATCACTTACCAATCAAAAGTTATGGCCAATGTTAAAGTTTTTTAAAAAGTAGTTGAAACGTCAAGATCAAGGTCATGAAGTCAAAAATTATGGTACCACTGGAAAGGTCTTGTGACAAGGAATGCACATGTGAAATACGAGCTATGTAAGCTATATCAATTACCATTCAAACATTATGCCCAATGTTAAAGTTTTTGTGAATGTTAAAAGTTTTTTTTAAAAGAAGTAGATCAAATGACAAGGTCAAGAGGTCAAAAATTATGGTATCACTGGAGGTCTTGTTACATGGAATAGACATGTGAAATATGAAAGTCCTATCACTAACCAATCAAACTTTATGACTAATCTTAAAGTTTTTAAAAAGGAGGTCAAAAGAAGGTCAGATGTCAAGGTCATGATCACAAGGTCCAAATTTATGGTATCTTTTGAAAGGTATTGTGACAAGGAATGCACATGTGAAAGAAGAAAGCCCTATAAGTTACCATTCAAAAGTTATGCCCAATGTTCAGGTTTTTGCGGACAGACAAACAGACAGACAGTCCAAAACTATATGCCCCCAGAATCTTTGATTACGGAGGCATAAAAATAAAGTAATTTAAAATACTGATTAACTGAACATCAGTATACTTATTGCTGTTTTAAACTCAAATCTATAAAGGTATTTAAAATTAAATTCATGAAGAATTATCATTATATTTAAATATAAAGTGGATTTGATTTGTGTAAGGCTGATAAAATTGATTAAACTTTCATTCATTCAACAATTAAAAAGGTGACTAAGTATTATAAAATGCTTCCCTACCGGGAGCATAAGTCATGATCAGCAAGGCGGTTTTACTCCAGGAAGAGACCCTCTATGCACAGATGAAGGTATTAGAAAAGGTAAAAGAGTGTTTATTTAATGTATCTTTAAAACCAACTAAAACTATTACTAAAAGTGATCTATCAATAAAAGTGATTAATATCCCACAAAAATGTCTACAGACAAATTGAATTATGCTATATACTTCTGCTCAGTTTTGTTGCAGAGATTATAAAATTTCAATTGCTACAGTTTTAGTTTTTACAATTTCATTCATACAACTAACATTATCCAAATAAGACTGGAATGCCATGCCAAACAACCTTCATCTTTCTTACCTGGTACGTCTGCGATTACCCCTTTTGTGGATAACCATTGTTTATAACTTTTTTCAGATGAACATGGTTTGTTAGTTAATTTTGGGGAGCTGATGGGAGCTGTGGGTTTCCTGATCATTGCCTCCACTTCTATTTTATGGCCAAGCCAACACTATTTAGTTAATTTTTGAGCCAGTTAGTTTGGTTTAAACATTATTTATTTTGATTTGCCAAACATTAACAAGTTCATACATAGACAGAATACAATAGTACATGCAAACAGGATTTGAAAACAAGCATTCAAGCCAGTTTGTTTAACTAACCACACTTTCGAGACAGGCTTATACGAAAGTGGTAAACCAGTACAGTGCACAGTCTTTCACCAGAAGTTGATAACCCCCCTTCTTGAATCAGCAGAAGGGAATGACCAGAGAAAAGATTTCCTGATTGATAGCCATTTTAGAATGTTGCCAACCTCAGCAGGTATGGAACCCTTAACTTCTTAATCACCAGTCAGGAAAGCATCCAACAAAGCTACCAGTCTGGCTTAGATGAATAAAAATTTTAAGACGAACAATCATTATATTCTTTAGCTAGAATAAACAATGTCCCGGGTACGACTATAAATGACACCAATATTACTCTTCACCATGCTGGAAACTATGTATCTTCATGCCTGGAATAATAAAAAAATAATAGTGTCAATGTTAATAAAATACTTATTATCATTAACTACACATGTACAACAATGTATTGTTTATTTATATTACCATGCATACATCAAAATGCTCTCTAAAGGCTTGGGGGATTTTCAATGATGGTAAACCATGTAAAAGTCTCTATCAATGATTCAATTTTCTCTAAAGTATTTTTATACATTCTGATGTCTAAAAAAACTGTACCAATTAAGTGCCCCTAGAGGGGAGTCACTTTTACCCCAGTGCTATAATTTGAACAATCTTAGAAGAGGTGCACTATATGAAACTTCATACTAAATACCAAACACCTGAGCCTTCTGGTTTCAGACAAGAAGTTTTTAAATGTTTTCCCTATGTTACTCTATGTAAAACAGAAGTGCCCAGGGGTCTATGTAAAACCAAAGGGCCCCAGGGCGGGGGCATTTTTGGCCCCAGGGTTATAATTTGAACAATCTTGATAAAGGACCACAAGACAAAGCTTCATAGTATATATCAAACACCTCAGCCTTCTGGTTTCAGAAAAGAAGACTTTCAAAGGTTTTCCCTATGTAAGTCTATGTAAAACTAAAGTGCCCTGGGGCGGGGGCATTTTTGGCCCCAGGGCTATAATTTAAACGATCTTGGTAGAGGTCCACCAAATGAAGCTACGCAACAAATATCAAAGACCTGGGCCTTGCAGTTTCAGAGGAGATTTTTTAAGATTGTTCCTATATAAGTCAATGTAAAAGCAAAGGGCCCCGGGGAGGGGAAATTTTTGGCCCAAGACCTATAATTTGAACAATCTTGATAGAGGTCCAATAGATAAAGTTTCACACCAAATATCAAAGACCTAGGCCTTGCGGTTTCAGAGAAGAAGATTTTTTTCAGATTTTTCCTATATAAGCCAATGTAAAATCAAAAAGGGCCCTGGGTCCGGGACAGTTTTGGTACAAGGGCTATAATTTGAACAATCTTGGTAGAGGTCCACTAGATGAAGCTACACACCAAACATCAAAGAACTCGGCCTTGTGGTTTCAGAGAAGATTTTTTTTAGATTTTTCCTATATAAGTCAATGTAAAACTAAAGGGGTCCGGGCCAGGGGCATTTCTTGGTTTTCCCTATATAAGCCCAAGTAAAACCAAAGGGCCCCGGGCGAGGGGCATTTTTGGCCCCAGCACTTTAATTTGAACAATTTTGGTAGGGGTCCACTAGATGAAGCTTCATACCAAATATGAAAGACCTGGGCCTTGCGATTTCAGAGAAGAAGATTTTTAAAGATTTTCCCTATATAAGCCCATGTAAAACCAAAGGGCCCCGGAGTGGGGGCATTTATCGCCCAAGGGCTATAATTTGAACAATTTTGATAGAGGTCCACTAGCTGAAGCTACACACCAAATATCAAAGACCTAGGCCTTGTGTTTTCTGAGAAGAAGATTTTTTTAAGGTTTTTCCTATATAAGTCAATGTAAAACTAAAGGGGTCCGGGCCAGGGGCATTTCTTGGCCCCAGGACTATAATTAGAACAATCATGATAGAGGTCCACTAGATGAAGCTTCATACCAAATATCAAAGACCTAGGCCTTGTGGTTTCAGAGAAGAAGATTTTTAAAAATTTTCCATATATTAGCCTATGTAAAACCAAAGGGCCCCGGGGCGGGGGCATTTTTGGCCCAAGCACTATAATTTGAACAATTTTCGTAGGGGTCCACTAGATGAAGCTTCATACCAAATATCAAAGACCTGGGCCTGGTGGTTTCAGAGAAGAAGATTTTTAAAGTTTTTCCCTATATAAGTCTATGTAAAACCAAAGGGCCCAGGAGCGGGGGCATTTTTGGCCCCAGTGCAATTATTTGAACAATCTCGATTAAGGTAATCAAGACAAAGCTTCATTCCAAATATCAAACACCTGAGCCTCATGGTTTCAGGCAAGAAGATTTTTTAAGGTTTTCCATATATAAGTCTATGTAAAACCAAAAGGCCCAGGAGCAGGGGCATTTTTGGCCCCAGGGCTATAATTTTAACAATCTTGGTAGAGGTCCACTAGCTGAAGCTTCATACCAAATATCAAAAACCTAGGCCTTGTGGTTTCAGTAAAGAAGATTTTTAAAGATTTTGTTTGATTTGTTTGATTTGAGATTTAACGTCCCCATCAACACTGTAAAGGTCATTTTGGAGACGTTGCTTCCAATTTTGTGGGACTTTTACCCGACATTGAGATGAAATGACATCTCAATCCCTGCCGACCAATGAAACCAATAGGGTTTATCAGCATGGACGGTCCGCCTCGCACCGCATTTCCCTATATAAGTATATGAGTCTATGTAAAACCAAAGGGCCCCGGAGCAGGGGCATTTTTGGCCCCAGGGCTATTATTTGAACAATCTTGGTAGAGGTCCACAAGATAGAGCTTCATACCAAATATCAAAGACCTGGGCCTTGCAGTTTCATAGAAGAAGATTTTTAAAGATTTTCCCTATATAAGCCTATGTAAAACCAAAGGGCACCGGGGCAGGGGCATTTTTGGCCCCAGCACTATAATTTGAACAATCTTGGTAGGGGTCCACTGGATGAAGCTTCATACCAAATATCAAAGACCTGGGTCTTGCGGTTTCAGAGAAGAAGATTTTTAAAGATTTTCCCTATATAAGCCCATGTAAAACCAAAGGGCCCCGGGGCGGGGGCATTTTTGGCCCCAGCACTATAATTTGAACAATCTTGGTAGGGGTCCACTAGATGAAGCTTCACACCAAATATGAAAGACCTGGGCCTTGCGGTTTCAGAGAAGAAGATTTTTAAAGATTTTCCCTTTATAAGCCCATGTAAAACCAAAGGGCCCCGGAGTGGGGGCATTTATCGCCCCAGGGCTATAATTTGAACAAGCCCCCGCCCATAGGGGCTTGAAGAAATATATGGGCTGCATGATGCTTCCACGCAGAGCTGAATCCGGCCCGCACACTAGAACTGGTAAACCGCTTAGAGGATCTAAGCCTGTCCAGGAACCGCGGTGCGAGGCGGACCGTCCATGCTAATGGACCCTATTGGTTTCATTGGGCGACAGGGCTTGAGATGTCATTTCATCTCAATGTCGGGTAAAAGTCCCACAAAAAATTGGAAGCAACGTCTCCAAAATGACCTTTACAGTGTTGACAGGGACGTTAAACCTCAAAACAAACAAAACAAAACAAACAAACTATAATTTGAACAATCTTGGTAGGGGTCCACTAGATGAAGCTTCATACCAAATATCAAAGACCTGGGTCTTGCGGTTTCAGAGAAGAAGATTTTTAAAGATTTTCCCTATATAAGCCCATGTAAAACCAAAGGGCCCCGGGGCGGGGGCATTTTTTGCCCCAGCACTATAATTTGAACAATCTTGGTAGGGGTCCACTAGATGAAGCTTCATACCAAATATCAAAGACCTGGGTCTTGCGGTTTCAGAGAAGAAGATTTTTAAAGATTTTCCCTATAAAAGCCCATGTAAAACCAAAGGGCCCCGGGGCGGGGGCATTTTTTTCCCCAGCACTATAATTTGAACAATCTTGGTAGGAGTCCACTAGATGAAGCTTCATACCAAATATCAAAGACCTGGGCCTTGTGGATTCAGAGAAGAAGATTTTTAAAGATTTTCCCTATATAAGCCCATGTAAAACCAAAGGGCCCCGGGGCGGGGGCATTTTTGGCCCCAGCACTATAATTTGAACAATCTTTGTAGGGGTCCACTAGATGAAGCTTCATACCAAATATGAAAGACCTGGGCCTTGCGGTTTCAGAGAAGAAGATTTTTAAAGATTTTCCCTTTATAAGCCCATGTAAAACCAAAGGGCCCCGGAGTGGGGGCATTTATCGCCCCAGGGCTATAATTTGAACAATCTTGGTAGGGGTCCACTAGATGAAGCTTCATACCAAATATGAAAGACCTGGGCCTTGCGGTTTCAGAGAAGAAGATTTTTAAAGATTTTCCCTATATAAGCCCATGTAAAACCAAAGGGCCCCGGAGCGGGGGCATTTTTGGCCCCAGCACTATTATTTGAATAATCTTGGTAGGGGTCCACTAGATGAAGCTTCATACCAAATATGAAAGACCTGGGCCTTGCAGTTTCAGAGAAGAAGATTTTTTAAGTTTTCGGTGAAAAAAATCTATTTTTGGCTCCTGTGACCTTGATGTGAAACGGACCGGAACCGTTTGAACAACTTTGAAAGGGGACCACCTAGGCATCATTCCTGTGAAGTTTGATCAAAATCTGATCAGTGGTTTCGGAGGAGATGTCGTTTGAAGAAATTGTTTACGCACGCACGCACACACGGACGCACGCACGGACGCACGCACGACGGACGACGGACAAAAAGTGATCCCAAAAGCTCACCTTGTCACTATGTGACGGTGAGCTAACAAGAGGGCCATGATGGCCCTGGATCGCTCACCTGATCCATAGAATAACAAGTGGGCCCTGCGGAGGGTAATAGTGTGCATAATGTTGAGGGAGGTCTAAAAAGGTAAAGCTTCATACCAGATATCAACAAAGGCTATAATTTGAACAATCTTGGCAAAGGTCTACTAGATGAAGCTACACACCAAATATCAAAGACCTGGGCCTTGCGGTTTCAGAGAAGAAGGTTTTTAAAGATTTCCCTATACAAGTCTATGTAAAACCAAAGGGTCTCTGGCGGGGGGCATTTTTGGCCTCAGCACTATAAATTGAACAATCTTGATAGAGGTCCACTAAATGAAATTTCACACCAAATATCAAAGACCTAGGCCGTGTGGTTTCAGAGAAGAAGATTTTTAAAGATTTTCCCTATATAAGTCTATGTAAAACCAAAGGGCCACATGGAAGGGGCATTTTGGTGTCAGGGCTATAATTTGAACAATCTTGGTAAAGGTCCACTAGCTGAAGCTTCATAACAAATACCAAAGACCTAGGCCTTGTGGTTTCAGAGAAGAAGATTTTTCAAGATTTTCGCTTTATTAGTCTATGTAAAACTAAAGGGCCCTGGAGCAGGGGCATTTTTGGCCCTAGGGCTATAAATTGAACAATCTTGGTAGAGGTCCACTAGCTGAAGCTTCATAACAAATATCAAAGACCTAGGCCGTGTGGTTTCCGAGAAGAAGATTTTTAAAGATTTTCCCTATATAAGTCTACGTAAAACCAAAGGGCCACATGGCGGGGGGATTTTTGGTCTCAGGGCTATAATTTGAACAATCTTGGTAGAGGTCCACTAGATGAAGCGTCATAACAAATATCAAAGACCTAAGCCTTGTGGTTTCAGAAAAGAAGATTTTCAAGATTTTCCCTATATAAGTCTATGTAAAACCAAAGGGTCCCGGAGCAGGGGCATTTTTGGCCCCAGGGCTATAACTTGAACAATCTTGGTAGAGGACCACAAGATGAAGCTTTATACCAAATATCAAAGACCTGGGCCTTGTAGTTTCAGAGAAGAAGATTTTTAAAGATTTTCCCTATATAAGCCTATGTAAAACCAATGGGCCCCGGGGCGGGGGCATTTTTGGCCCCAACACTATAATTTAAACAATCTTGGTAGGGGTCCACTAGATGAAGCTTCATACCAAATAGCAAAGACCTGGCACTTGCAGTTTTTTAGAAGAAAATTTTTAAAGCTTTTCCCTATATAAACCCATGTGAAACAAAGGGCCCCGGGGTGGAGGCATTTTTGGCCCCAGCACTATTATTTGAACAATCTTGGTAGGGGTCCACTAGACGAAGCTTCATACCAAATATCAAAGACCTGGGCTTTGCGGTTTCAGAGAAGAAGATTTTTAAAGATTTTCCCTATATAAGCCCATGTAAAACCAAAGGGCCCCGGTGCGGGGGCATTTTTGGCCCCAGCACTATTATTTGAACAATCTTGGTAGGGGTCCACTAGATGAAGCTTCATACCAAATATCAAAGTCCTGGGCCTTGCGGTTTCAGAGAAGAAGATTTTTTAAGTTTTCGGTGAAAAAAATCTATTTTTGGCTCCTGTGACCTTTATGTGCTATAGACCGGAACCATTTGAACAACTTTGAAAGGGGACCACCTAAGAATTATTCCTGTGAGGTTTGGTCAAAATCCGATCAGTGGTTTAGGAGGAGATGTCGTTTGAAGAAATTGTTTACGCACGGATGACAGACAAAAAGTGATCCTAATATAAAACACAAGAGGGCCATGATGGCCCTGAATCGCTCACCTGATCAATAGAGTAACAAGTGGGCCCCGGGGAGGGCCATCATTGACCCCAGGGCTATAATGTGCATAATGTTGAGGAAGGTCTAAAAAGGTGAAGCTTCATACCAAATATCACCAAACGCTCTAATTTGAATCATCATCGCAAAGGTCCACTAGATGGAGCTACACCCCAAATATCAAAGACCTGGGTCTTGCGGTTTCAGAGAAGAAGATTTTTTTAAAGATATTCCCTACATAAGCCTATGTAAATCCAAATGGCCCGAGAGCGGGGGCATTTTTGGCCTCTGGGCTATAATTTAAATAATCTTGATAGAGGTCCACTAGATGAAGCTTCACACCAAATATCAAAGACCTGGGCCATGCTGTTTCAGAGAAAAAGATTTTCAAAGATTATCTCTATATAAGTCTATGTAAAACCAAAGGGCCCCAGGGCGGGGGATTTGCAGCCCGGGGGCTATAATGTGAACAATCTTGGTAGAGGTCCACTAGATGAAGCTCCATACCAAATATAAAAGACATGGGCCTTGCAGTTTCGGAGAAGAAGATTTTTAAAGATTTCCCTATATAAGTCTATGTAAAACCAAAGGGTCTCGGGGCGGGGGCATTTTTGACCCCAGGTCTATAATTTGAACAATCTTGATAGAGGTCAACATGATGAAATTTAACACCAACTAGAGCTGTCAGTGAAACTGACTAGGGCCCTGGCAGTGCTATCAGAAATTTGCGGACGGACAGACGGACGGACGTCCTCACAGATGGACACTTGTTGGGTACTTCCATGTTAAAAACTACCCAACAAGACACAAAAATACCCCTAAACTACCCAACAAAGCAATAAATCTTGTTGGCTACTTTTTTCGGACACTAACGGAATAAACGGCAAAAACTCAACAACGTCCTACCCAATTAGTGCCCATTCGTGTGCCCGGACAGACAGACAGACAGACAGACGGACGGACAGAGTGATTACTATAGGGCACCCACACTTTCAGTGCGGGGCCCTAAATATCAAAGACCTAGGCCTTTTGCTTTCACAGAAGAAGATTTTTAAAGGTTATCCCTGTATAAGTCTAAGAAAAACCAAAGGGCCCCCGAGACGGGGGCATTTTTGGCCCCAGGGCTATAATTTGAACAATCTTGGTAGAGGTTTACAAGATGAAGCTTCATACCAAATATCAAAGAACTGGGCCTTGACGTTTCAGAGAAAAAGATTTTTAAAGATTTTCCCTATATAAGCCGATATAGAACCAAAGGGCCCTGGGGCGGGGGCATTTTTGGCCTGAGAACTATAATTTGAACAATCTTGGTAGCGGTCCATTAGATGAAGCTTCATACCAAATAGCAAAGACCTGGGCCTTGCGGTTTCAGAGAAGAAGATTTTTAAAGATTTTCCCTATATAAGCCCATGTAAAACCAAAGGGCCCCGGGGTGGGGGAATTTTTGGCCCCAGTACTACAATTTGAACAATCTTGGTAGGGGTCCACAAGACGAAGCTTCATACCAAATATCAAAGACCTGGGCCTTGCAGTTTCAGAGAAGAAGATTTTTTAAGATTTTCCCTATATAAGCCAATGTAAAACCAAAGGGCCCCGTGGCGGAGGCATTTTTTGTCCCAGCATTATAATTTGAACAATCTTGGTAGGGGTCCACTAGATGAAGCTTCATACCAAATATCAAAGTCCTGGGCCTTGTGGTTTCAGAGAAGAAGATTTTTAAAGATTTTCTCTATATATGCCTATGTAAAACCAAAGGGCCCCGGGGCGGGGGCATTTTTGGCCCCAGCACTATAAGTTGAACAATCTTGGTAGGGGTCAACTAGATTAAGCTTCATACCAAATATCAAAGACCTGGGCCTTGTGGTTTTCCCATATAAGTCTACGTAAAACCAAAGGGCCCCGGGGCCGGGGCATTTTTGGCCCAAGGGCTATAATTTGAACAATCTTGGTAGAGGTCCATTAGAGGAAGCTTCATTCTAAATATCAAAGTCCTGGGCCTTGGGGTTTCAGAGAAGAAGATTTTTAAAGATTTTGCCTATATAAGCCTATGTAAAACCAAAGGGCCCCGGGACGGGGGCATTTTTTGACCCAGCACTATAATTTGAACAATATTGGTAGGGGTCCCTTAGATGAAGCTTCATACCAAATATCAAAGTCCTGGGCCTTGTGGTTTCAGAGAAGAAGATTTTTAAAGATTTTCCATATATAAACCTATGTAAAACCAAAGGGACCCGGGGCGGGGGCATTTTTGGCCCCAGCACTATAATTTGAACAATCTTGGTAGTGGTCCACTAGATGAAGCTTCATAAAAATATCAAAGACCTGGGCCTTGTGGTTTCAGAGAAGAAGATTTTTTAAGATTTTCCCTATATAAGCCAATGTAAAACCAAAGGGCCCCGTGGCGGAGGCATTTTTTGTCCCAGCACTATAATTTGAACAATATTGGTAGGGGTCCACTAGATGAAGCTTCATACCAAATATCAAAGTCCTGGGCCTTGTGGTTTCAGAGAAGAAGATTTTTAAAGATTTTCTCTATATATGCCTATGTAAAACCAAAGGGCCCTGGGGCGGGGGCATTTTTGGCCCCAGCACTATAAGTTGAACAATCTTGGTAGGGGTCCACTAGATGAAGCTTCATACCAAATATCAAAGACCTGGGCTTGTGGTTTCAGAGAAGCA
Source organism: Lucinisca nassula (assembly GCA_963580285.1). NCBI lineage: Eukaryota > Metazoa > Mollusca > Bivalvia > Lucinida > Lucinidae > Lucinisca > Lucinisca nassula. The sequence continues at coordinate 108,662 of CAUZLF010000312.1, read as the reverse complement.
GATTTTTTTAAAGATTTTCCCTATATAAGCCCATGTGAAACCAAAGGGCCCCGTGGCGGGGGCATTTTTTGTCCCAGCACTGAAATTTGAACAATCTTGGTAGGGGTCCACTAGATGAAGCTTCGTACCAAATATCAAAGTCCTGGGCCTTGTAGTTTCAGAGAAGAAGATTTTTAAAGATTTTCCCTATATAAGCCTATGTAAAAACAAAGGGCCCCGGGGCTGGGGCATTTTTGGCCCCAGCACTGAAATTTGAACAATCTTGGTAGTGGTCCACTAGATGAAGCTTCATACCAAATATCAAAGACCTGGGCCTTGCGGTTTCAGAGAAGAAGATTTTTTAAGTTTTCGGTGAAAAAATCTATTTTTGTCTCCTGTGACCTATATGTGCAACGGACCGGAACCATTTGAACAACTTTGAAAGGGGACCACCTAAGGATCATTCCTGTGAAGTTTGGTCAAAATCCGATCATCGGTTTAGGAGGAGATGTTGTTTGAAGAAATTGTTTACGCACGGATGACAGACAAAAAGTGATCCTAATATTAATCACAAGAGGGCCATGATGGCCCTGGATCGCTCACCTGATCCATAGTGTAACAAGTCGGCCCCAGAGAGGGTCATTATTGGCCCCAGGGCTTTAATGTGCATAATGTTGAGGGAGGGCTTAAAGGTGAAGCTTCATACCAAACATCAACAAAGACTATAATTTGAACAATCTTGGCAAAGGTCCACTAGATGAAGCTACACATCAAATATCAAAGACCTGGGCCTAGCGGTTTCAGAGAAGAAGATTTTTAAAGATTTTGCCTATATAAGCCTATGTAAAACCAAAGGGCCCCGGGACGGGGGCATTTTTTGCCCCAGCACTATAATTTGAACAATCTTTGTAGGGGTCCACTAGATGAAGCTTCATACCAAATATCAAAGTCCTGGGCCTTGTGGTTTCAGAGAAGATTTTCCCTATATAAGCCTATGTAAAACCAAAGGGCCCCGGGGCGGGGGCATTTTTGGCCCCAGCACTATAATCTGAACAATCTTGGTAGGGGTCCACTAGATGAAGCTTCATACCAAATATCAAAGACCTTGTCCTTGTGGTTTCAGAGAAGAAGATTTTTAAAGATTTTCCCTATATAAGCCAATGTAAAACCAAAGGGCCCCGTGGCGGGGGCATTTTTTGTCCCAGCACTATAATTTGAACAATCTTGGTAGGGGTCCACTAGATGAAGCTTCATACCAAATATCAAAGTCCTGGGCCTTGTGGTTTCAGAGAAGAAGATTTTTAAAGATTTTCCCTATATAAGCCTATGTAAAACCAAAGGGCCCCGGGGCGGGGGCATTTTTGACCCCAGCACTTTAATTTGAACAATCTTGGTAGGGGTCCACTAGATGAAGCTTCATACCAAATATCAAAGAGCTGGGCCTTGTGGTTTCAGAGAAGAAGATTTTTAAAGATTTTCCCTATATAAGCCAATGTAAAACCAAAGGGCCCCGTGGCGGGGGCATTTTTTGTCCCAGCACTAAAATTTGAACAATCTTGGTAGGGGTCCACTAGATGAAGCTTCATACCAAATATCAAAGCCCTGGGCCTTGTGGTTTCAGAGAAGAAGATTTTTAAAGATTTTTCCCTATATAAGCCTATGTAAAACCAAAGGGCCCCGGGCAGGGGGCATTTTTGGCCCCAGCACTATAATTTGAACAATCTTGGTAGGGGTCCACTAGATGAAGCTTCATACCAAATATCAAAGACCTGGGCCTTGTGGTTTCAGAGAAGAAGATTTTTAAAGATTTTCCCTATATAAGCCTATGTAAAACCAAAGGGCCCTAGGGCGGGGGCATTTTTGGCCCCAGCACTATAATCTGAACAATCTTGGTAGGGGTCCACTAGATGAAGCTTCATACCAAATATCAAAGACCTTGGCCTTGTGGTTTCAGAGAAGAAGATTTTTGAAGATTTTCCCTATATAAGCCAATGTAAACCGTGGCGGGGGCATTTTTTGTCCCAGCACTATAATTTGAACAATCTTGGTAGGGGTCCACTAGATGAAGCTTCATACCAAATATCAAAGTCCTGGGCCTTGTGGTTTCAGAGAAGAAGATTTTTAAAGATTTTCCCTATATAAGCCTATGTAAAACCAAAGGGCCCCGGGGCGGGGGCATTTTTGACCCCAGCACTTTAATTTGAACAATCTTGGTAGGGGTCCACTAGATGAAGCTTCATACCAAATATCAAAGACCTGGGCCTTGTGGTTTCAGAGAAGAAGATTTTTAAAGATTTTCCCTATATAAGCCAATGTAAAACCAAAGGGCCCCGTGGCGGGGGCATTTTTTGTCCCAGCACTAAAATTTGAACAATCTTGGTAGGGGTCCACTAGATGAAGCTTCATACCAAATATCAAAGCCCTGGGCCTTGTGGTTTCAGAGAAGAAGATTTTTAAAGATTTTTCCCTATATAAGCCTATGTAAAACCAAAGGGCCCCGGGCAGGGGGCATTTTTGGCCCCAGCACTATAATTTGAACAATCTTGGTAGGGGTCCACTAGATGAAGCTTCATACCAAATATCAAAGACCTGGGCCTTGTGGTTTCAGAGAAGAAGATTTTTAAAGATTTTCCCTATATAAGCCTATGTAAAACCAAAGGGCCCTAGGGCGGGGGCATTTTTGGCCCCAGCACTATAATTTGAACAATCTTGGTAGGGGTCCACTAGATGAAGCTTCATACCAAATATCAAAGAGCTGGGCCTTGTGGTTTCAGAGAAGAAGATTTTTTAAGTTTTTGGTGAAAAAAATCTATTTTTGGCTCCTGTGACCTAGATGTGCAACGGACCGGAACCATTTGAACAACTTTGAAAGGGGACCACCTAAGGATCATTCCTGTGAAGTTTGGTCAAAATCCAATCAGTGGTTTAGGAGGAGATGTCGTTTAAAGAAATTGTTTACGCACGCACGCACGCACGCACGGACGCACGCACGCACGGACGCACGACGGACGACGGACAAAAAGTGATCCCAAAAGCTCACCTCGTCACTACGTGACGGTGAGCTAACAAGAGGGCCATGATGGCCCTGGATCGCTCACCTGATCCATAGTGTAACAAGTGTGCCCCAGAGAGGGCCATTATTGGCCCCAGGGCTTTAATGTGCATAATGTTGAGGGAGGTCTTAAAGGTGAAGCTTCATACCAAACATCAACAAAGGCTATAATTTGAACAATCTTGGCAAAGGTCCACTAGATGAAGCTACACATCAAATATCAAAGACCTGGGCCTAGCGGTTTCAGAGAAGAAGATTTTTAAAGATTTTGCCTATAATAGCCTATGTAAAACCAAAGGGCCCCGGGACAAGGGCATTTTTGCCCCAGCACTATAATTTGAACAATCTTGGTAGGTGTCCACTAGATAAAGCTTCATACCAAATATCAAAGTCCTGGGCCTTGTGGTTTCAGAGAAGAAGATTTTTAAAGATTTTCCCTATATAATTAAGCCTATGTAAAACCAAAGGGCCCCGGGGCGGAGGCATTTTTGGCCCCAGCACTATAATTTGAACAATCTTGGTAGGGGTCCACTAGATGAAGCTTCATACAAAATATCAAAGACCTGGGCCTTGTGGTTTCAGAGAAGAAGATTTTTAAAGATTTTCCCTATATAAGCCAATGTAAAACCAAAGGGCCCCGGGCGGGGGCATTTTTTGTCCCAACACTATAATTTGAAGGGGTCCACTAGATGAAGCTTCATACCAAATATCAAAGTCCTGGGCCTTGTGGTTTCAGAGAAGAAGATTTTTAAAGAATTTCCCTATATAAGCCTATGTAAAACCAAAGGGCCCCGGGGCGGGGGCATTTTTGGCCCCAGCACTATAATTTGAACAATCTTGGTAGGGGTCCACTAGATGAAGCTTCATACCAAATATAAAAGACCTGGGCCTTGTGGTTTCAGAGAAGAAGATTTTTAAAGATTTTCCCTATATAAGCCCATGTAAAACCAAAGGGCCCTGTGGCGGGGGCATTTTTTGTCCCAGCACTATAATTTGAACAATCTTGGTAGGGGTCCACTAGATGAAGCTTCATACCAAATATCAAAGACCTGGTTCTTGTGGTTTCAGAGAAGAAGATTTTAAAAGATTTTCCCTATATAAGCCTATGTAAAACCAAAGGGCCCCGGGGCGGGGGCATTTTTGGCCCCAGCACTATAATTTGAACAATCTTGGTAGGGGTCCACTAGATGAAGCTTCATACCAAATATAAAAGACCTGGGCCTTGTGGTTTCAGAGAAGAAGATTTTTAAAGATTTTCCCTATATAAGCCCATGTCAAACCAAAGGGCCCCGTGGCGGGGGCATTTTTTGTCCCAGCACTAAAATTTGAACAATCTAGGTAGGGGTCCACTAGATGAAGCTTCATACCAAATATCAAACTCCTGGGCCTTGTGGTTTCAGAGAAGAAAATTTTTAAAGATTTTCCCTATATATAAGCCTATGTAAAACCAAAGGGCCCCTGGACGGGGGCATTTTTTGCCCCAGCACTATAATTTGAACAATCTTGGTAGGGGTCCACTAGATGAAGCTTCATACCAAAAATCAAAGTCCTGGGCCTTGTGGTTTCAGAGAAGAAGATTTTTAAAGATTTTCCCTATATAAGCCTATGTAAAACCAAAGGGCCCCGCGGCCGGGACATTTTTGGCCCCAGCACTATAATTTGAACAATCTTGGTAGGGGTCCACTAGATGAAGCTTCATACCAAATATCAAAGACCTGGGCCTTGTGGTTTAAGAGTAGAAGATTTATAAAGATTTTCCCTATATAAGCCAATGTAAAACCAAAGGGCCCCGTGGCGGGGGCATTTTTTGTCCCAGCACTATAATTTGAAGGGGTCCACTAGATGAAGCTTCATACCAAATATCAAAGTCCTGGGCCTTGTGGTTTCAGAGAAGAAGATTTTTAAAGAATTTCCCTATATAAGCCTATGTAAAACCAAAGGGCCCCGGGGCGGGGGCATTTTTGGCCCCAGCACTATAATTTGAACAATCTTGGTAGGGGTCCACTAGATGAAGCTTCATACCAAATATCAAAGACCCGGGCCTTGTGGTTTCAGAGAAGAAGATTTTTAAAGATTTTCCCTATATAAGCCTATGTAAAACCAAAGGGCCCCTGGGCGGGGGCATTTTTTGTCCCAGCACTATAATTTGAACAATCTTGGTAGGGGTCCACTAGATGAAGCTACATACCAAATATCAAAGTCCTGGGCCTTGTGGTTTCAGAGAAGAAGATTTTTAAAGATTTTCCCTATATAAGCCCATGTAAAACCAAAGGGCCCCGGGGCGGGGGCATTTTTGGCCCCAGCACTATAATTTGAACAATCTTGGTAGGGGTCCACTAGATGAAGCTTCATACCAAATATCAAAGTCCTGGGCCTTGTGGTTTCAGAGAAGAAGATTTTTAAAGATTTTCCCTATATAAGCCTATGTAAAACCAAAGGGCCCCGGGGCGGGGGCATTTTTGGCCCCAGCACTATAATTTGAACAATCTTGGTAGGGGTCCACTAGATGAAGCTTCATACCAAATATCAAAGAACTGGGCCTTGTGGTTTCAGAGAAGAAGATTTTTAAAGATTTTCCCAATATACGCCTATGTAAAACCAAAGGGCCCCAGGGCGGGGGCATTTTTGGCCCCAGCACTATAATTTGAACAATCTTGGTAGGGGTCCACTAGATGATGCTTCATACCAAATATCAAAGACCTGGGCCTTGCGGTTTCAGAGAAGAAGATTTTTAAAGTTTTTGGTGAAAAAATCTATTTTTGGCTCCTGTGACCTAGATGTGCAACGGACCGGAACCATTTGAACAACTTTGAAAGGGGACCACCTTAGGATCATTCCTGTGAAGTTTGGTCAAAATCTGATCAGTGGTTTAGGAGGAGATGTCGTTTAAAGAAATTGTTTACGCACGGACGCACGGACGCACGGACGCACGCACGACGGACGACGGACAAAAAGTGATCCCAAAAGCTCACCTCGTCACTACGTGACGGTGAGCTAAAAACGCAAAATTTCAAAGGGGCATAACTCAAGAAAAAAAATTGGATTTTTGTCAAAAGTTAATCAGTTCATCTTCTTATCATCCCCAACCATTCTGTTAAGTTTCAGGACAATCGCTCAAACAGTTTCTTAGTTATCTTGCTTACAAGCTTAAAACGAAAAAAAAAAACAAAGGGCCATAACTCAAGAAAAAAAATTTCGGATTCACTCAAACAGTTTTTGAGATATCTTGCTTACAAGATTTCAAAGTTATTTTTTTCAAAGGGGCATAACTCAAGAAAGGGGCATAATCCTGATGAGAAAAAAAAACATGGGTCAATTATTTTTTCATAAGGAATCCATATATGAAATTTCAAAAATCTATCACCCATGGTTCTTAAGTTATGCTATGCAGTAAAAAAGCGGGACTGATGGAAGGACGGACGAACATGGCAAAACCAATATGCCCCCACAACTTCTTCGAAGTTGGGGGTATAATGACTGAACTTTTGGCAAACAGTGGAGGCCCTGATCAGATGCCGGGTTCTGTGGCAACCTCGAAGTTGGGGGCATAATGACTGAACTTTTGGCAAACAGTGGAGGCCCTGATCAGATGCCAGGTTCTGCGGCGTCTGATCTGGGTCGGCACTGTTTTCCAGGGTACTTGTTTTGGGGATTCTGGTACTAAATGGGTTAATTCTAAAGATTATGCATGCACTATCTTAATTATATTTATGTCTGTTCATAATAGTGTTTATAAATCGTTAATTAATTACCCGGTATGTGTAATTAATTATGTGTAATTGATATGGATTTTGTACATTTACATGTAATATTCTCATTTTTTGACATGTGAATACGAATCAAGTTGTAAGTTTCATCAGCTATCCATATATAAATTGATTTCATTTGAATTTGTTACCATTCTAGTCCAAAATGTCAAAGAAGATAGCATTTTACGGCACACAGCATCTTCGCGTTGCCCATCTCTTTTCTTGAGGCCTGTAGACCACTTTTGCCAAATCAGTAGACTGACCCTGACACTTGCATGTCCCCGTCCCAGAATTCTCACAGCTACTTGACAAAGCTATTGCCGTAAAATGCTATACTGACATTTTGGACTGTGATTCCCCTACCAAACTTGTCCCTACCAAACCGGCAAACCCACAAATCCTTACCATGAGTCGGGTAAGACATAGTAGGATATATATAGGTCATCATGACCTATATACACCCTACTATGTCTTACCCAACCATATCTGATCGCACAATGGTGATTTCTGTCATTTACTCATTCCCAGGGTGGTTTCTGTGGTGATTTCGGTCTTTCTGGTGACCAAGGGTAAACTATGTAGCTGTTCTTCATAGCTAACATGTGATAGTTCTGGTAGTATTTTTGTGATTCTCCACAATTTGTTAATTGTTAATGGATACTTTGTCACAATAAAAGGTCTAGAGTGCCAGTACCAGATATCTACATTCCATAATAAATGAGCGAGTGCACGAAAAAACCTACAATAAGAAATGTGCTCCCATCGAAGACTCAGATCAGCCTGTGCATCCATTTAGTCTAACCAGAGACTTCTCTTGCTGCATGAAGGAGCATTAGGCCCTCAGCTATCCTTAAAGTGCACAATGAAGACTCTGATCAGACTGCACGGATGTACAGGCTGATCTGAGTCTTTGTTGGATGCACATGTCTTATTGTAGGTTTTGTCATGCGCTGACTCAAATAATAAAATTGCTTGCCATAGTTTTTACATGATATGTACATTGCTTAAAATACCGGTACCTAAAAATATATGTCTGGTTTGCAGTACGTTCAAAATTGGGTGCCAAGCACATGTTACTGCCAGGACATCAGCTGATGGACAGTTCATCGAATTCGAATCCTTTGACGAGCACCACAACCATGAAAGGAATAGAGAATTTTTCAAGAATCCTTCAGAGCCAAGAAAACTGTCAATCCCAGACGAAGAAAACATCAAACAAATGGTTGATATGAAAGCCAATAAGAAAATTTTTCAAGCAACTGTTATGCCACAGGAAAAGTAGTGCTCATGAAAGACATCCACAACTTAAACATGAAGGCCCTGGATCGCTCACCTGATCCACACTGTAGAAATGAAATGGTAAGTAATATAGTAAGGTGCCTTGTCAGAACATACATGCCAAATATGAAGGCTCATCCCAAATGGACCGGCCCCGATAGCTCAGTTGGTAGAGTGTTCACGGGTCATGGGTTCGATCCTGGGCCGTGACATACCAAAGTCATTAAGAATGGTACTAGCTGCTCCTCGCTTGGCAATCAGATTTACAGGGTAGAGCTAGGACTGGTCGACCTAGTGTCAGGATCATGTGACTGGGTGTGGTATCATGTAATGTGTCTGGGACATGATACTTCAGTGAGACAGCACTATAAAAGTGAGCACTGAGCTCCCTGTTGCAACCAGACACTGTTGTAATATGACTGAAAAATTGTTGAAAGTGGCGTTAAACCTGAATTCACACACACACACACACTCATCCCAAATGGTTCAAAACTTATGATTACGTAGGTCACAGGTCAAGTTCTTTTTTTGGAGGAGTGGGAGGACCTTACATTCTAAACATGAAGGCTTTGTTTGTTTGTTTGTTTTGAGGTTTAACATCCCTGTAAACACTGTATAGGTCAGTTTGGCGGCATTGCTTCCAATTCTGTGGGACTTTTACCCGACACTGAGATGAAATGACATCTCAAGCCCTGTCGCCCAATGAAACCAATAGGGATTATAAGCATTGATGGTCCGACTCGCACCGCTTTGCCTGGGCAGGCATAGATCCTCCAAGCGGTTTACCAGTACTCGTATGGGGTCGGATTCAGCTCTGCGTGGAAGCATCATGCAGCCAATCTATTTCTTCAAGCCCCGATGGGGAGGGGTGGAGGGAGGGAGGGGGCGAAAACATGAAGGCTCCACCTTAAATGGTTCAAAAGTTATGACCAAAAAAAGATCAAAGGTCAAGGTCACAGGTCAAAAGTTCTGTATGGGTGGAAAGCCATTGTCAGAAGGAACCTACATGCCAAATATGAAGGCTCTACCTGAAATGATTCAAAAGTTATGACAAAGTAGCTCACAGGTCAAAATTTTTGCATGGGTGTGTTTGGGGGGGGGGGGGGGGGGGGGCTTGTAAGAAGGAACATACATGCACGCCAAATATGAAGGCTCTATCTCAAATGGTTCAAAAGTTATGGCAAAGTAGATCAAAGGTCAAGGTCACAGGTCAAACATTTCTGTATGATTGGGAAGTCCTTGTCACAAGGAACTTGTATGCCAAATATGAAGGCTGTATTCCAAATAGTTCAAAATTTATGATAAAGTAGGTAAGTAGGTCACATGTCAAGGTCACAGGTCATTTCTATATGAATAAGAAGCCCCTGTCAAAAGGAACCTTCATGCAAAATATGAAGGCTCTATCTCAAATGGTTCAAAAGTTATGACAAAGTAGGTCACAGGTCAAACATTTCTGTATGATTGGGAAGTCCTTGTCACAAGGAACTTACATGCAAAATATGAAGGCTGTATTTCAAATGGTTCAAAATTTATGATAAAGTAGGTAAGTAGGTCACATGTCAAGGTCAAGGTCATTTTTGTATGAATAAGAAGCCCCTGTCACATGGAACCTTCATGTAAAATATGAAGGCTCTATCTAAAATGGTTCAAAAGTTACGACAAAATATGTCACAGGTCAAAATATTTTGTATAAGTGGGAAGCCCTTGTCACAAGGAACCCACATCCCAAATATGAAGGCTCTATCTCAAACGGTTAAAAAATTATGACAAAGTAGGCCAAAGGTCATGGTCACAGGTCAAGATTGTTTGTTTGAGTGCAAAGCCCTTGTCACAAGGAACACATGCCAAATATAAAGGGTTCAAAAGTTATGATTTAATAGGTAACAGGTCAAAATTTTTGTATGGATGGGAAGCCATTGTCACAAGGAACCTACATGCCAAATATGAAGGCTCTATCTCCAATGGTTCAAAAGTTATGGCAACGTGAGTCAAAGGTCAAATTTTTTGTATGGGTGGGAGGCCCTTGTCAGAAGGAACATACACGCCAAATATGCAGGCTCTATCTCAAATGGTTCAAAAGTTATGATTAAGTAGGTCACAGGTCAAGGCCACAGGTCAACATGTTTGTATGGGAGGGAAGCCATTGTCACAAGGAACATCCATGCAAAATCTGAAGGCTCTATCTCAAATGGTTAAAAAGTTATGATAAAGTAGGTCGCAGGTCAAGGTCACAATATTTTGAATGAGTGGGAAGCCCTTGTCACAAGAAACCTACACCCCAAATATGAAGGCTCTATCTCAAATGGTTAAAAAGGTATGACAAAGTAGGACAATAGGCCAGTAGATTTAGCCGGAAATGACCCTTGACCCACAACTAATTCTTTGAGAAATGTTATCAGCAGTTTTAGTATCAGGAAGGTGTCCTGACTTATAGAAAAAAAGTCCTCAAAAAAATCTGAGGGGAAAGGGTATTTTGGGGGGGTGAAAAAATACTAAAAATGAAGAAAAATCACAAAAACCAGGACAAAATTAATTTTACTGGCGAATGTTAAACAATTAATACTTGACTTCATTAAAGCATCCAAAATGAATATTTCTATTTTGGGAAAAATACTAAAAATTCTGAAGATAAAAGTTTTCTTTTAATTTATTTTTTTATATATTTTTATGTGAAATATAGAAAAACAAGTATTAGCTTTTACAAAAAGCTTGAGTCTATGCTAAGCACACATTAATTCGTGTAAAACTAAAATGTCAGTTACCATAAAGTGTAAAAAGAGTCACGGATATCAAATAAGGATTTCCAAATCTTATCAACAATGTCACATTAAACAAAATTAAAAAAGGAAAATCAAAAGCAAACTTTGGCACATCACAAAAAACATGCCTATGTAATTTTGACCCCACTAACCCACTTTTATATATAAACTAAAACATTTGAGGTTTAGGGGTTATACATGTATATTATTTTTCTGCTCAAAAACAAAGCTTCTGACATTGTTGTTACTCAATAGAACTGCCTCATCTATGTTTTGAGCAGAAATAAGTGAGGGAGTGTGTTTTAGGTTTACGTCCCGTCAACAGCAAATGTCATATGCAGTGGTTTCAAAAACATTTTGGCATCCAGATTTCAAGGAAAGATAGGAGTGTGATTTTCAATGTTATCTGAATAAAGCTAAATTTATGAAGCATAGCAGGGGAATAATGTCTAAGTAAACGGGAAAATCCCCACTACCCGTCTATTGATGAAACCCCTGCATACGGAGACCGGACCTCGGTTTAAAGACTCATCTGGGAGTCTGGAGAAGTCCTTGGATCGAACCCAAGACTCCTGGTTTATGAGGCTAGTAGCTTAACCACTACACCATGGAGGCTTCTTTTAGCAGAAATAAGAAAAATAATGTACATGTATACCCCATAAAACTCCCCACTGCCCCACCCCACCCAGGTGTAAATGGGTAGCAGTGGTGTAAAAGTCAACTGCCTCTCCCTCGCGCGCGTGAAGACATCCGGAATGAGTGTTGGAGAGCGATTAATTAAGCTTGAGACTTTAATCGCAGTCGAACTAAAATAAATTAGTATAAACTAAAACTCCATGAGGAAGGGGTTTCTATCGAGTACCCACAATCTATTCTTTTGAGCAGACATTACGAAACACGCCTAAACAAAAACATTGTCAATTTTTCAGCCCAAAAATGAAATTTTAAGATTAAAAAAATGATGTTTTTCTTATTTCTGCTCAAAACATAGATTGCGGAGCTCGACTAAGAACCGCCTGAACTTGGCGGTTCTACTGAGTACCCCCCCAAAAAATATGTTTTTGCGCTGATAAAAGAAATTTAATGTTTATCCCTGTAAACCACAGTTTTACAATATAAAAGTGGGGTTCGAGGGGTCAAAATTATATAGGCGTTTTTTTTTTACCCCACCCATCTGGGCTTGGAGTAATAGATTGGGCTGCATGATGCTTCCGCACAGAACTGATACCGACCGCACATGAGTACTATTAAACCGCTGAGAATGACTAAGCCTGCCCAGAAAAGTTGCTACGAGTCAGCCTGTCCATGCATGTAAGCCCTTGTGGATTCATTGGGCGGCAGGGATTGAGATGTCATTTAATCTCAATGTCAGGTTAAAGTCCCACAAAATTGGAAGCAACGTCTCGTTTTCGTGATGAATAAGAAAAACATCAGAATTTTCTCTGGAACTTTTTTGGGTGATCAAATCTTCCAATAGATTTGAATATGCGTGTTTTCGTAATGTTTTTTATGACCCCAACTTTTTTGGAGGGGCATATTGCTTCTGGTTCGTCCATTCGAACTTCAGTTACGCCTCATTTGATTTATATCAGTCTTTGAATCGACTGCCTATTCGAAATTTGCAAAATTGCAGTATGTTTCCTCTGGCTTTCTTTTCCGGATCATTACAGGGTCACTGATGAGGCTTTATTAGCCGAAACTACGTAGTATGGCCCATCTTCTTTCTTATGAATGTTTTCATTGCTCTTAAAGGAACTCATTTTTGATTTATATTTGATGCATAGCATAACGCAAGAACCGTGCATGCTAGGGTTTTGAAATTTCATATAGGGATTCATTCTTCATGGAAAATTAGCTCACGGGTATTTTTTCTTATCCGGATTATGCCCCTTTCAAAAGTTATTGCCCTTTGAATTTTTTTGTTTTATAAAATCTTGTCAGCAACATATCTCAAAATCTATTGGAGGTAGAACCTTGTTAGTTGGTGAATAGATTGGTGCTGATGAGTAGATGTCCTGATTACCTTTTGACTAAATTCCGAAAATACTTTGTGGCTAATGGCCCTTTGTCACTTTCCGTACATTGTATGCATTGTGATGCATAGCATAACTTTAGAAGCTTGTATGCTAGGGGTTTTGAAATTTCATATATGGATTCCTCATGGAAAATTAGCTGTAAGATATTTTTTCTCATCCGGATTTTGCACCTTTTAAAGTTGTTTGAGTCAACCTTTGTGTTCAATCAGTTCAAAACAGTTATTGTGCGCAATGTTGGGAGACAAAATTTGTAAATCAATTTCAAGGGGTATCCCTTTCCTTAGTATTATTTTTCCTGCCTGTTTAAAATTCAGCGGCCAATTTCTATTGCAGTAAGTAGACAGGACAGTGCTGCAATTGTTCTGATTGTGATTTTTGAGTGGTTCCTTCCACAAAGTCACAAATAGCTTTCAAAATCTTATGTGTGCAATGTTACCAGAATACACCGTATACACATATTTAAGCATTTGATTCTGATGGCACAAATGTGCTTCCATACACTAATTTTTTGTCATGAGACATTGACAAATGTATTTTCTGACCCCCCCCCCCCCCCCCCAAAAAAAATGTTTATTATTACAACTTGAACATAGATCTTGTTTATCAATAACATACAAGGAAAATATCAATGGCATCTATTTAAAAACAAAAGAATATAGAAAGCAGCGGGAGCCTGCATCGTCTGCTTGTGTCCGCCAAACCTTCAACTGGATTTCCTTTTGATTTTGTGGATATAGATGGATAGATTTGGGAAAATGCATAGCCTCCGTGTACCATATCTCGAACGATGTTGAGCAAATGATGAGCAAATATTTCCATTTATCAATCAAGAGAAAGCTTCTTCGTTCTCTTTTTAATAACAAATTATAGACTGCACTTTAACAATTTCTTACGTATATTTTGTTTTTAGCTCACCGTCACGTAGTGACGAGGTGAGCTTTTGGGATCACTTTTTGTCCGTCGTCCGTCGTCCGTGCGTGCGTCCGTCCGTCCGTCCGTAAACTTTTTCTTCAAACGACATCTCCTCCTAAACCACTGAGCGGATTTTGACCAAACTTCACAGGAATGATCCTTAGGTGGTCCCCTTTCAAAGTTGTTCAAATGGTTCCGGTCCGTTGCACATATGGGTCACAGGAGCCAAAAATAGATTTTTTTCACCAAAACTTAAAAAATCTTCTTCTCTGAAACTGCAAGGCCCAGGTCTTTGATATTTGGTATGAAGCTTCATCTAGTGGACCCCTACCAAGATTGTTCAAATTATAGTGCTGGGGCCAAAAATGCCCCCGCCCCAGGGCCCTTTGGTTTTACATGGGCTTATGTAGGGAAAATCTTTAAAAATCTTCTTCTCTGAAACTGCAAGGCCCAGGTCTTTGATATTTAGTATGTATCTTTATCTGGTGGACCCCTACCAAGATTGTTCAAATTATAGTGCTGGGGCCAAAGATGCCCCCGCCCCGGGGCCCTTTGGGTTTACATAGGCTTATATAGGGAAAATCTTTAAAAATCTTCTTCTCTGAAACCGCAAGGCCCAGGTCTTTGATATTTGGTATGAAGCTTCATCTAGTGGACCCCTACCAAGATTGTTCAAATTATAGTGCTGGGGCCAAAAATGCCCCCGCCCCGGGGCCCTTTGGTTTTACATGGGCTTATATAGGGAAAATCTTTAAAAATTTTCTTCTCTGAAACTGCAAGGCCCAGGTCTTTGATATTTGGTATGAATCCTTATCTGGTGGACCCCTACCAAGATTGTTCAAATTATAGTGCTGGGGCCAAAGATTCCCCCGCCCCGGGGCCCTTTGGTTTTACATAGGCTTATATAGGGAAAATCTTTAAAAATCTTCTTCTCTGAAACCGCAAGGCCCAGGTCTTTGATATTTGGTATGAAGCTTCATCTAGTGGACCCCTACCAAGATTGTTCAAATTATAGTGCTGGGGCCAAAAATGCCCCCGCCCCGGGGCCCTTTGGTTTTACATGGGCTTATATAGGGAAAATCTTTAAAAATCTTCTTCTCTGCAATTGCAAGGCCCAGGTCTTTGATATTTGGTATGAAGCTTCATCTAGTGGACCCCCTACCAAGATTGTTCAAATTATAGTGCTGGGGCCAAAAATGCCCCCGCCCCAGGGCCCTTTGGTTTTACATGGGCTTATATTGGGAAAATCTTTAAAAAATCTTCTTCTCTGAAACTGCAGGGCCCAGGTCTTTGCTATTTGGTATGAAGCTTCATCTAGTTGACCCCTACCAAGACTGTTCAAATTATAGTGCTGGGGCCAAAGATGCCCCCGCCCGGGGGCCCTTTGGTTTTACATAGGCTTATATAGAGAAAATCTTTAAAAATCTTTTCTTCTGAAACTGCAAGGCCCAGGTCTTTGATATTTGGTATGAAGTTTCATCTTGTGGACCTCTATCAAGATTGTTCAAATTATAGCCCTGAGGCCAAAATTGCCCCCACTCCTTGGCCCTTTGGTTTTTCATAGACTTATATAGGGAAAATCTTGAAAAATCTTCTACTCTGAAACCACAAGGCCTAGGTCTTTGACATTTGGTATGAAGCTTCAGCTAGTGGACCTCTACCAAGATTGTTCAAATTATAGCCCTGGGGCCACAATGCCCCTGCCCCAGGGCCCTTTGGTTTTACATAGACTTATAATAGAGATAATCTTTGAAAATCTTCTTCTCTGAAACAACAAGGCCCAGGTCTTTGATATTTTGTTGTGTAGCTTCATCTAGTGGACCTTTGCCAACATTGTTCAAATTATAGTCTTTTGTTGATATTTGGTATGAAGCTTCACCTTTTTAGACCTCCCTCAACATTATGCACATTATAACCCTGGGGTCAATAATGGCCCTCCCCGGGGCCCACTTGTTACTCTATGGATCAGGTGAGCGATCCAGGGCCATCATGGTCCTCTTGTTAATGACGTCATTTGTTTGCGCGTGAGGAGAGCTTGCCTTACAACCGGTAAAACAGTGTATGGTGCTTTTATTGAGCCATTACTTATTTAATGCTTTTTCTGCGGATTAAATCCTAATTTTCTCAGAACTGGCACGGATATTTTTTGAGGACTTTTTTTTGGTAATTAATATAACATAGCCCTGTGTTTTGGTGTTAAAAGAGTTTCTCAAGGAATTATCTTGACCATAAAAATTAAAGTGCCTCGCCTACAAAGGTCAAAAATATTTGTATGAGTGGCAAGCCCTTGTCACAAGGAACTTACATGCCAAACATGAAGACTTTATGTCAAATGGTTCAAAATTTATGTCAAAAAAAGTCAAAGTCATAGGTCAAAACTTTTGTTTGGGTTGGAAGCCCTTGTCACAAGGAACATACATGCCAAACATGAAGGATCTATCTCAAACATTTCAAAAGTTACCATTAAAAATGTCACAGGTCAAGATCAAGGTGCATGTGTATCAAGTCAAAAAAATTTGCATGAGTGGGAAACGAGTGTTACGAGATGGAATTGGAAACCTCTCTGGTGCTTATGCACATCTAAATTATTTTAGTAGGTATATGGTAGGGCGGTGCGAGTGAAATATTTTAGGTGAAATATGGTAGGCAAAATGTGCTGCGCCATGCATAAGTCATGCACATATCATACGATGTATGCATGAGTGGTTTGTGGAGATCTGTTTTTACAATACAGGGGGCCGCTATATTAGGCTGAGTTCTATAAAATTTGCCTAAAAATCGCCAACCGCCAAATTGTGCCATATATGATTTTCATTCCCGTCACGTGATGTGTGGGTGTTCGTTTTGACAGGAGTCATGGCATTGATTTATAGGGTCGTTTCATCATTTTTTTCCTACGGAAAATATGCTATTTGAGCGCAGATCCATTATCTACTCGATTTTTGCTATCTAGCTTTAATTGTGGACGGTATCTCCACCTCCCCACGATTTTAGCAAGCTAATATGAGTATGCATGATTTTCCGGTAGTATTAATAGATATAAAAACCCTGAAAAAACGATCACTCTTTAGCAGCAGGTCAAGTTGTAACGAATACCCACAACATTGAGACAGGAAAGTGAAAGTATATTGAAAGGTATGTTAAATCTATGTTTAGTATTATTTTTGTATGAACATGCTTGTAGGTTTTGGAGGGGTTTACCCCAACTTTCTGAAGCCTATTCTGAATTCACTGTTGAAGCCTGTAGTGATTAGGCTACTAGCTTTGCCAGGATCGATCCCAGGCTTCTCAAGTAGTAGAATGAGTTTTTCTAAGTGAGGTCCTGTCTCATTCTGACCCTAGATGTTGGTGAGACATAAAGTTTGGACACCAGCTCATTCTAGATTCATTTAGGCTTTTAGACCCCTTTTGTAGAATGTAATTAATAAACGCCGGGTCACTTTTTTGATCCATGACTTTTGACTAGCTGTGGTTAGAAAACCATGGTCCCGTCTCTATATGATATTAGGTGTAGAGGGAATGTAAACTTAAGACGGGTTTAACCATATCTTCATCATCAGGGCAAACTCTTACAAGAGCCTGTCGTGTTATCCGTGATGATGAACCATGATGAATCTGATTTTACAAGCGTATTCATGTTGAGTAGAAATAATTTTTGTTCAAGAAGAATTATAAGTTCATTTTGTAATGATGCCGTTTTTGTCTGATAACTCAGTTTGTGCATGTATGTACATATAAAGAACGTGATGATGATAAGTGGGAGTATTTGGTCGCCACACGTCATAACGGCCTGAGCGGCAGGGATGACGTCAGCTGCGTCATCAGCGTCGCGAGGACGGTTATGACGGGGTGCCTACCAAATACAGAGAGAATTTACGGCAAACAGTGTTGGCCCTTATGAGACACTAACAAATGTTGTGGATTATAGTTGAAAATCTTCTGTTTGTAGTTTCTATCTGTTGTTAATGTAATGAATTTGTGAATAGCTATATTTGTGAGCCGTGTCGCGGAGAAGGATATGAAATAGAGTTTGTTATGTTTCCTGTAATTGGCGGCTGACCAGGTAGCGCAAAGGCGTGGTCTGTTCAATTGCCTCTTACTTGTGATAATGTAGTGAGCACAAATTTGATGAGTATTATGCTCAGTAGTAGTGAGCATTAATTGATTTCTGTAGTGCTCAGTAAGGAAACATGAACTTTGAGTATTATTGTGTCAAGCGCTGGGTGCTGATAATTTGATGCACAGTCAAGTTGAGTTCTGCTGTACGGTTATTTGTCGCATGCACTAGTCAGCCTGTATGTCTGGTCGGCGCATGCGCAATAACGGTATATGCATGAACATATTCTTACTTCTCCGGGAGGGGGATCATGATATAGCATGTATGTTTTATGAACTGTATCTTAGTCCAATTATCGTAACTTGCAGGCACAACAATGTGTGGTGACCTCCTGCTCCCTGCCATATAGCAGCAGGTACTGGTACGACGCTGTGGGTTAGGGTCTAGCAAGGGCGGACGCACCAACATAAACAGCTCGTAACATTGTGAAACGAATGTGAGACCATTCAAATGGAAGAGGTCCAATAATAAATAACCTGCAGGCGATTCAGGCGAATCAAGCTAGTGCGCGATCGCTAAATAGTACATATCAACCTGTGGTCGGCAACAATGTCGACAAACTAGTTTACACTAGTGCGCGAGAGGGAGATTCACGCGAGAGGGGATTCACCCTAAGTTATAAACTGGCCAGTCGCGTCTTGTGTTGTTTCTTTTTATTTTGTTGTTGTTTTTGTTGTTTGCTTCTGTAGGTATTCACTTCACCCGTTCCGAGCACAGAACATTGTTTTGCCTTCGGGGCGGACGTCGTGAGTTGGCTACAGAAGCAACTAATTGTGATGTTTTGTGTAAGTAAGTGTTGTATATAGATACTGTAAATAATTCATGTCATTCATTTGATATCTTTCTTGTGCCTTACCCCACAGCTGCCCGTACACCTGTCAGAGATCACGCTCGGTTGTCTTGTCAGCATGGGGGTTTGCGGGACGCCGTAAACCCACATGTAACAACGAGGAACCTACATGCCAAATATGTAGGCTTTATCTAAAATGGTTCAAAATTTATGACAAAGAAGGTCAAGGTCACAGATCAAAATTTTTGCATGGGTGGGAAGCCCTTGTCACAAGGAACATACATGTACATGCAAAATACGAAGGCTTTATCTCAAATGGCTAAAAGTTAAAAAAGTTATGATAAAGTAGGTTGCAGGTCAAGGTCACAATATTTTGTATGAGTGGGAAGCCCTTGTCAAAAGAAACCTATATCCCAAATATGAAGGCTCTATCTCAAATGGTTAAAAAGTTATGACAAAGTAGGACACAGGTCAATTTTTTGTGTGAGTGGGAAGCCCTTGTCAAAAGAAACCTACATGCCATATACGAAGGCCATTTTGTGGGAAAGTAACTGTCCTTATGGCCTTCCTTTGTTTAGGTTTCCATTATGTTCTGGTCGCTTAATGTTTGTATTTCTTTCCCTTTGGTGTCTTTTATGGGTGGTGTAAGTTAGTTGTATCAATTCCTGATCTTTGTTTTACTTCTACTTTCTATCTCAAATGGTTCAACAGCTATGACAAAATGACATGACCTGTACTCGAACTTGACCCAGGTATTCTCAAGATGATCATTCTGAGCAAGATTTAAGATAATTGGACCAAAACTGTGGCCTCTAGAGTGTTCACAGGTTTTTTCTATAATTTGACCTACTTTTTGATCAGACATGACTCATATTCGAACTTGAACGAGATATTGTCAAGATAATCATTCTGAACAAGTTTGATGATGATCAGACCAAAACTGTAGCCTCTAGTGCGTTCACAAGGTAATATGGTTTGACCTACTGACCTACATTTTCACCCGACATAACAATATTCAAACTGGACTGAGATATTGTCATGATGATCATTTTGACCAAGTTTGATGATGATTGGCCCAAATCTGGTGTGTTCACAATAAAAGTTTATGCATGGACCACGCACAACGCCGGACATTTCACAGTCACAAAAGCTCACCATGACCTTCTGTCTGGTGAGCTAAAAAGCCTAACATGACTCATTGAGAAAAGAAATTCATTTGTTTACTGGTAGTTATTGACATTATAAATAAGTTCTGAATAGTTAGATCCTTTGGAAGCAAAGAATACACCAAATAAACGAAAATAGAAGACTTGGTTTTATTGAGTCTGTTCATGACTAATACTGAAATGTGCAGCACCGGCCACGCCCTCTACCACCGGCTTAAGCAGAACTCTATTTTCAAAATGATTCTAAATGAACTCAATGATCCCAAAGGACCAGAAAATATAATCTGCACTATGATGGATGTACGGGGAGACTTTTTACGGCCGCCACATGGCACAGCACCAGCTGCAGTGAAGATAAATAAGTTCTGAATAGTTAGATCCTTTGGAAGCAAAGAATACACCAAATAAACGAAAAAAGCAGACTCGGTTTTATTGAGTCTGTTCATGACCAGTACTGAAATGTGCAACACCGGCCACGCCCTCTTGCACCGGCTTAAGCAGAACTAAGGCTGACAGCCTGACACGATTAATCGTATAATTGATTAATCGATCGATAAATTCCACAGAAATGATTATCATTTCTGATTTGATGATAATCGATTACTCATTAGGTACAATTTACTACCCAAAGTTATTCTTAAAATAGCTGGATGAGTGACAAACAGTGCAGACCCTGATGAGACGCCGCATTCTGCGGCATCTCATCTGGGTCTACACTGTTTGCTCAGGCATGTCTGTTCAAATATACATATGATAAAGTGCAACATATGGTAAGAGTCATGCTCAGAGAGAAAGCCAGACTGGTAAAATTATGACAAAAACCTTAGCGATTACTAATCGATTATCGATCGCAATGACATGACTGATAACCGATTATCTTTTCACTACGATTAGCCAGCCCTAAGCAGAACTCTATTTTCAAAATGATTCTTAATGAACTCAATGATCCCAAAGGACCAGAAAATATAATCTGCACTATGATGGATGTACGGGCTTCTTTCTTTCTGGGCTGGTTGGGTGAGGCAAAGTTGGCACATATCTTGCGATACTGGGGCATCCAACTGATATTGGCTAACAGTTGGATAAGGCCTGCTGTCCTTGCAGCCAGTAAGGGTAGAGGGGGGAATGTTGTAAAGTTCATCTGTTTCTACTCTTCCATTCAATTTCCTCTTTCTCCTCTGTCCCTCACTTTTATATCTTTTCTCCCTTTCTCTGGGAGACGACACAGAATGACCCATAAGGGCTTACATGTTGTTAAAAGCAAAGGAATGAATCAGTCAAAGGCTTCTTTCTGGTTGAAATTTTATTCCTGAAAAATACTTTTTTTTTTCTCTAAAAAGAGCTTGTTCTTCACTGGTCAGACACATAGCACAATGTGTCTTGTATGCCGTTCATCTTCTGGACAAAGATGTGTGCCATCCCAGGGGTCAATTACCTCATTGTTGATGAGATGTGGACCATGGTTCCACAGCAGGTATGGATGGATTTAAGGCATCATCTTGTTGAAACGCTTGCATTGTTTATTTTAGCTCCAGCTATGTCTTTGGAATAGATTCCCACACATGACCCTGGGAACTCCTTGGAACTAACTTGTTGACAATTTTTTCTTTAATTTGTCCTCAGTATGATGCTATCTGGCAGATTATAGCTACTATCTGGCAGATTATAGCTATCAAGTATTATCTTACCAGCACTCTAGCTAGCCATGTGGGAATGGCTAGAGTGCCGTTACCGGCACTTAAGCCACCAAGTCTAGACTGTCGGTACCAGCACTCTAGCAGGGCCTGACAGATCAAACTTTCAACCACTTGCCCGGTAGTCCACAGCTTCTTAAAAATAGCTTAGAATTATCATATTCCTTATATGTTCTATACATTTTTCTGGGCAAGTGAAATAAAAAATCTCTTGCCCAGCCAAAATATAGACTTGTCCCGGGCAGCCGGGTAGTGGATTTGTCAGGGGCTGCTCTAGCCTCTGAGTCTAGGGCACCGGTACTGGCACTCTAGCCACTGCCAAAAAGTATTATAATACTGGCACTCTATCCTAGCCACATGGGAACAGTGTTTCTGCCAGAAAACAAGAGGGCCCAATGGCCCTATATCGCTCACCTGTATACGAGAAAATCATTAGTGTAGGAGACCACTTGACATTGCTACATACTAAATATCTAAGCTCAGGCAAAGCAGTGTCCATGCTTATAAACCCTACTGGTTCCATTGGAAGACAGGGCTTGAGATGTAATTTCATCTCAATGTTGGGTAAAAGTCCCACAAAATTGGAAGAAACATCTCCAAAATGACCTATAAAGTGTTGACGGGGATGTAAAACCTCAAATCAAACAATATCTGTGCCTTATGGTTTTGGAGAAAAAGATTTTTTTAGATTTTTTCCAGTATAAGTCTATAGGAGCTAATGAGCCCTGGGGCTTGGCCAATTTTGACCAAAAGGGCACGGTTGGCAGGATTTATGTAGGCAGCCATTTTGTGTTGCTATATACTAAATATCTAAGGTCTGTACTTCATGGTTTCAAAGAAGATTATTGAAGCTTTTTTTCCATTATAAGTTTGCTGGAGTTAAGGGGCCACAGGATTTGGACCCCAGGGGCATGATTGGCAGGATTCAAGTAGGCGACCACTCGACTTTGCTACATGCTAAATACCTAAGCTCTGGGACTTATGGTTTCAGAGAAGAAGATTTTTGAAGATTTTTTCCCCATTTTAAGTTGTTTTTTTTTTTTTTTTTTTTTCATTATAAGGGCCCTGTGGTTTCAGAGAAAAAGATTTTTGAAGTTTCTCCAATTGTAAGTCTACGGAAGCTAAAGAGCCCTGGGGTGTGGCCAATTTGGATCCCAGGGGCATAACTGGCAGGATTTATGTAGGTGGCCACTTGACGTTGCTACATACTAAAAATCTAAGCTCTGGGCCTTATGGTTTCATAGAAGAAGATTTTTTAAGTTTTTTTCCATTATAAGTCTATTGGAGGTGATGAGCTCGGGCGTGGCCAATTTTGACCCCAGGGGCAGGGTTAGCAGAATTTATGTAGCTGGCTATTTTATGTTGCTAGACACTAAATATCTAAGTTCTGTGCTTCACAGTTTCTTAGGAGAAGATTTTTGAAGCTTTTTTCCATTATGAGTCTATTAGAGCTAAGGGGTCCCGGGGCATGGCCCATTTGGACCCCAGGGGCATGATTAGCAGGTTATATGTAGGTGACCACTTGCCGTTGCTACATGCTAAATATCTAAGCTCTGGGCCCTGTGGCTTCAGAGAAGAAGATTTTTGATTTTTTTTTCCATTATGAGTCTTTTGGGAGCTAAGGGGGTCCCAGGGTGTGGCCCATTTGGACCCCAGGGGCATGATTGGCAGGATTTATGTAGGTGACCACTTGTAATTGCTACATGCTAAATATCTAAGCTCTGGGCCCTGTGGTTTCAGAGGAGAGATTTTTGAAGCTTTTTTCCATTATGTGTCTATGGGAGCTAAGGGGCCCTGGGGCGTGGCCCATTTGGACCCCATGGCATGATTGGCAGGATTTATGAAGGTGACCACTTGCCATTGCTACATGCTAAATACCTAAGCTCTGGGCCTTTTGGTTTCAGAAAAGAAGATTTTGAAGCTTTTTTTTTCCATTATGAGTCTTTTGGGAGCTAAGGGGGTCCCAGGGTGTGGCCCATTTGGACCCCAGGGGCATGATTGGCAGGATTTATGTAGGTGACCACTTGTCATTGCTACATGCTAAATATCTAAGCTCTGGGCCCTGTGGTTTCAGAGGAGAAGATTTTTGAAGCTTTTTTCCATTATGTGTCTATGGGAGCTAAGGGGCCCTGGGGCGTGGCCCATTTGGACCCCACGGCATGATTGGCAGGATTTATGTAGGTGACCACTTGCCATTGCTACATGCTAAATATCTAAGCTCTGGGCCCTTTGGTTTCAGAGAAGAAGATTTTTAAAGCTTTTTTTTTTCCATTATGAGTCTATAGGAGCTAAGGGGCCCCGGGCATGGCCCTTTTGGACCCCAGGGGCATGATTGGCAGGAATTTAGTAGGTGACCACTTGCTGTTGCTACGTGCTAAATATCTAAGCTCTGGGCACTGTGGTTTCAGAGAAGTAGATTTTTTTAAGCTTTTTTCCATTATGAGTCTAAGGGAGCGAAGTGGCCCCGGCACGTGGCCCATTTGGAACCCAGGGGCATGATTGGCAGGAATTATGTAGTTGACCAATTGCTATTGCTAAATGATAAATATCTAAACTCTGGGCCCTTTGGTTTCAGAGAAGAAGATTTTTGAAGCTTTTTTTCCATGAGTCTATAGGAGCTAAGGGGCCTGGCGTGTGGCCCATTTGTACCCTAGGGGCATCATTGGCAGGATTTATGTAGGTGACCACTTGCTGTTGCTACATGCCAAATATCTCAGCTCTGGGCCCTGTGGTTTCAGAGAAGAAGATTTTTGAAGCTTTTTCCACTATGAGTCTATAGGAGCTAAAGGGCCCCAGGACGTGGCCCGTTTGGACCCCAGGGGCATGATTGGCAGGAATTATGTAGGTGACCACTTGGCTTTGCTACATGCTAAATATCTAAGCTCTGGGCCCTGTGGTTTCCGAGAAGAAGATTTTTGAAGCTTTTTGTTCCATTATGAGCCTATGGGAGCAAAAGGGCCCCGAGGCGTCGCCCAGTTGGAACCCAGGGGCATGATTGGCAGGAATTATGAAGGTGACCACTGGCCGTTGCTACATGCTAAATATCTAAGCTCTGGGCCCTGTGGTTTTAGAGAAGAAGATTTTTGAAGCTTGTTTTCCATTATGAGTCTATTGGAGCTAAGGGGCCCCAGAGTGTGGCCAATTTGGACCCCAGGGGCATGATTGGCAGGAATTATGTAGATGACCACTTGCCGTTGCTACATGTCAAATATCTCAGCTCTGGGCCCTGTGGTTTCAGAGAAGAAGATTTTTGAAGCTTTTTTTCCATCATGAGTCAATAGGAGCTAAAGGGCCCCGGGGTGTGGCCCATTTGGACCCATGTAGGTGACCATTTGCCATTGCTACATGCTAAATATCTAAGCTCTGGGCCCTGTGGTTTCCGAGAAGAAGATTTTTGAAGCTTTTTGTTCCATTATGAGTCTATGGGAGCGAAGGGGCCCCGGGCCGTGGCCTCATTTGGAACCCAGGGGCATGATTGGCAGGAATTATGTAGATGATCAATTGCCATTGCTACATTGTACATGCTAAATATCTAAACTCTGGGCCCTGTGGTTTCAGAGAAGAAGATTTTTGAAGCTTTTTTTTTCATTATGAGTCTATGGGAGCTAAGGGGCCCCGGGACCTGGCCCATTTGGACCCTAGGGACATGATTGGCAGGATTTATGTAGGTGACCACTTGCCGTTCCTACATGCCAAATATCTCAGCTCTGGGCCCTGTGGTTTCAGAGAAGACGATTTTTGAAGCTTTTTTTTCCATTATGAGTCTATAGGAGCTAAAGGGCCCGGGCCGTGGCCCGTTTGGACCCCAGGGGCATGATTGGCAGGAATAATGTAGGTGACCACTTGCCTTTGCTACATGCTAAATATCTAAGCTCTTGGCCCTGTGGTTTCCGAGAAGAAGATTTTGACAGCTTTTTTTCCAATATGAGTCTATGGGAGGGAAAGGGCCCCGGGGCATGGCCAATTTGGACCCCAGGGGCATGATTGGCAGGAATCATGTAGTCCACCACTTGCTGTTGCTACATGCCAAATATCTCAGCTCTGGGCCCTTTGGTTTCAGAGAAGAAGATTTTTGAAGCTTTTTCCATAATGAGTCTATAGGAGCCCGAGGTGTCGCCTATTTGGAACCCAGGGGCATGATTGGCAGGAATTATGTAGGTGACCACTTGCCGTTGCTACATGCTAAATATCTAAGCTCTGGGCCCTGTGGTTTCAGAGAAGAAGATTTTTGAAGCTTTTTTTCCATTATGAGTCTATGGGATCTAAGGGGCCCCAGAGTGTGGCCCATTTGGACCCCAGGGGCATGATTGGCAGGAATTATGTAGGTGACCACTTGCCGTTGCTACATGCCAAATATCTCAGCTCTGGGCCCTGTGGTTTCAGAGAAGAAGAATTTTGAAGCTTTTTTCCATTATGAGACAATAGGAGCTTAAGGGCCCCGGGGCGTGGCCCATTTAGACCCCAGGGGCATGATTGGCAGGAATTATGTAGGTGACCACTTGCCGTTGCTACATGCTAAATATCTAAGCTATCTAAACATGTCTCCCTGTGGTTTCAGAGAAGATTTTTGAAGCTTTTTTTCCAATATGAGTCTATGGGAGGGAAAGGGCCCCGGGGCATGGCCAATTTGGACCCCAGGGGCATGATTGGCAGGAATCATGTAGTCGACCACTTGCTGTTGCTACATGCCAAATATCTCAGCTCTGGGCCCTGTGATTTCAGAGAAGAAGATTTTTGAAGCTTTTTCCATAATTAGTCTATAGGAGCTAAAGGGCCCCGGGGCGTGGCCCGTTTTGACCCAAGGGGCATGATTGGCAGGAATTATGTAGGTGACCACTTGCCATTGCACACGGGGTATTCGACTACTTGGAACGCAGACGGATACCAAAAACGCCGACTGTTTACCTTGGATTTGAAAGAGGGTGAGTCGATAAAATCATGTTTTTTGCGACCCTATTAAAAAAATCAGTTTTGATTTTTTGCTGTTTTCTTCTGGAACTGTCACAGCTGTTTCGTAATGGTGCTTTTAGCTTCGATAGATTACATGAAAGCGTCTTTACAGACAACTAAAACGCAAAACATGCACAATTTCTAAAAGAATTAGTGTAATTACCAGAAATGAAACCGATTTATCCAAAGATGTCATTGTAGCTTGAAAGAGAAATAGTTGTTGTTCAAAAATAAACTCCTATATACTTGTGCCATACGTTGCTCGGGCAGCAATAAGCATGGACTTGAGTGCACCATGCTGAAAGAAGATAATATTTACGACAGACGGATTTCTCTGATGTTACCATGAAACGCAGACGATGGATACCAATGACGGATTTACAATTAATGGCTAAATCAATGCCTACTTCCATATCTCCTTAATTTTGAGGTTCAAAAAGCACGGTTATGAACAGTGTTGAATATTTCCCATGCCGTATATAAACAACGATGGTGAAAATAGCGTAAGGCGAGTAAATGGTTACTCTCTGTCTCTGTCTGTCTGTCTGTCTGTCTGTCTGTCTGTCTGTCTGTCTGTCTGTCTGTCTCTCTCTCTCTCTCTCTCTCTCTCTCTCTGCATGTGTCTGGTATAGGGATTATAAATTTCAACGACTTCCATTTCAGGAAATGTTTGGATAGTTCATGTTTCCAATACTTACATAAATGTCTTCAGAAGATAACTAATGAATAGGAACAGTCGGAGAGCCTTTCCTTGGTTCTTATATTTTTTTACCATAATAGTTCCACATTTTATTGAATAAAATAATAAAAAAATAGCCATCGAAGAGATGGCAAATCCCCCCGACAAAAAGCCAATATGGCCTTCAGAAGATTGTTAATCATTAGAAAGTGCACCAGAATTAATCCAGCAATATATCACAAACGTTACTGCAGTTATGGCATTCACAAGATTATACTGTCAGGGGAGATAACTAAAAAAAACAGGGCACTAAAAATTGTGGTTCTTGCGCATGACATGCCTGCTTAAGCTCATGTATTTCTGTACAAAGTACCATCAATATATCTCAAAGGGTATTTGAGATATGATGATCAGAAGCAGGTCATACTGTTATACTGGAAAGGTAGATAACTCAAATACCACAGCAACAACAGTTATGTTTCTTGCACATGACACCCCTTCTGTACCTTGTTTACAATTGCGCCAAGTTCCTTGAAAATATCTCAAAGTGTGTTGGAGCTATGGTCATCACAAGGTTATATTGGCAGGGGAGAATACTCATAAGCCAGAGCACCCAGGGTTTTAATTCTTGAGCATGACACACTTGCTTAACCTCATGTACATCTGCATCAAGTACCACCAATATATGTCAAATGGTATTGGAGGTACGGTAATCACAAGGTAATCATACTGGTATATTGGAAGGGGAGATAACTCAAATATCATAGCACCCAGAGTTGTGGTTCTTAGGCATGAAGCGCCGTCTCAACCTTGCATACAAGTGTGCCAAGTACCATCAATATATCTCAAAGGGTATTGGAGTTATGGCCATCACAAGGTTATTGTCAGGGGAGATAATTAAAAAACCAGGGCACCCAGAGTTGTGGTTCTGGCACGTGACACACCTGCGTAACCTCATGTATAACTGTACCAAGTACCATCAATATATCTCAAAGCGTATTGGAGATGTGGCCATCACAAGGTAGTGATTCTATATTATTGCAACGGAGATAACTCAAAAACCATGGCACCCAGAGTTGTGGTTCTTATGCATGACACACCGTCTCGGCCTTGTGAACAACTGTGCCAGGTATCATTAATATATCTTAAAGGGTATTGGAGTTATGGCCATCACAAGGTAGTCACTCTATTTTATTGGAAGGGGAGATAACTAAAAAACCATGGCAACCAGAGTTGTGGTTCTTGTGCATGACAAGCTGTCTCAGCCTTGTGAACAACTGTGCCATGTGTCATCAATATATCTCAAAGGATATTGGAGTTATGGCCACCACAAAGTAATCATTCTATTTATTAAAAAGCGAGATAACTCAAAAAGTATGGCATCCAGAGTTCTGGTTCTTGCGCATGACACGCCGTCTCAGCCTTGTGAACAATTGTGCCAAGAACCGTCAATGAATTCCGAAGGGTATAGGAGCCCAATTTTGGAATATGGAAGTTGTGTCTGGAACCCCTATGGATTGGTCCTCAATCAAGAATTTGAAAACCTTCACAATAGAGCTGCTAGATTTGTAACAAACAATTACTGCTTAATTTGAAACTGGGAGTAGGACTGGAATACTAATGAAATTAAGATGGGTGTTTCTGAAGAACAGGAGGGGAGAAGTAGGCTCATATCATTATACAAAAGTCATGGTTGATGCCAGCATTACAACAGATGACCTTGTTCCCCTAGCTAGGCGCTGTATAACCACACTCACTTCATTGGTGTTTCACTCCCCTACTGCAAGAACTGACATTTACAAATATTATTTCTACCCTCGGACCATTTCAGATTGGAATTCCCTTCCCGATTCCATCATTCCCACAGCTGAAGGTGCTAGGGATAATGTAGCTTTGTTAATCTCTTTGGTGAGAGCTGGGGACAAACTTTCCATATCACAGGTCCTGATATATGAATGTCATTCGACGCTTCACCAGTAACAAATTCTTGTTCTGATGCACGACATTGTTTCTAAAATAAAAGGGAACACCTCGAATTGCAAAGTGCTAACTTGTTATCAGAATCAGAACTGTTACCGGTAACACTTCAAATGACATTCATGCACAATGACATGTGATGTGGGAAAATAGTCCCTGCCACTTACCAAAGACGTTACACCTTCCTCTGCACCCTCTGCTGAGGAAATATAGATCTGGGAAGGTATTCCTTTCTTTTATGGTTCGAGGGAAGAAGGATCTTTGCAATTCTGCTATAGGACACTGGAAGGCCAACAATCTTGGAGGTATTCCATTTTTTATGGTTCGAGGGAAGAAGGATCCTTTACAACTGTCAGTTTCAAGAGACTGAAAGGCCAATTAGCTTTTTACGTTGCCTAATTGGGGAATAAGACCATTCGTTGCAATCCTAGCAGCACACTTTAGACCTTTATACAAGAGTATAAACCTACTGTCTCTCCTCCTTTGCATAAGAGATATTTTATTTATTGAATCCATATTTTCGAGGATCTTTCCCCTTTAAATGCAAGAAGGCTCAGTTTTATTGGTTTTTCTCCTAGTTATTTGTCAATACTACACTTAACGCATTGAAATTTGATGGCCCGTTTTATTGCCCAACATCTTAATCTATCTTTATCAGTCTGATGTTTCAATGAGTTATCTCCATTTCTCATTTCACGGTTGTAAACACAGTCATCTTTTCCAATGCCTGAGCTAGTGTCAGTTAAAATGTCATTAATATCCACGAAGAACAAAATGGGCCAAAAAATGGCACCTTGTGGGACACCAGACAAAACTGGAGCCCAATCCTAAGTTTCACTGTTATGTTCAACTATAGTATCCATGGTACACGCCTACAGTTCAACTGCAGCATTGTATGTCTTGCATTACTTTAATCTTAATATAAAACGTAGATTTTGAATATGCAGTCACTACGATTGCTAACCACGAAAAACACTTACTGACCACTCCAAGGCGGTGCTTCTCTTTTTGGTTTATGAATTTCGTTGTATGTCTTTGCATGTCTATCATGGCAATATCGCCCCCGCCCGTCAGTGCTTGAATAAATGGATTGGGCTGCATGGTGCTTCCGCGCAGACCTAAAACTCAACACACATGAGAACTGGTAAACCGTTTAGAAGGACTAAGCCTGCCCAGGCAAAGTGGTGTTATTCAGAGCGTCCAATGCATACAAGCATTTTGGTTTCATTGGTCGACAGGGCTTGAGTTGCCATTTCATCTCAATGTCGGGTAAAAGTATCAATACATTGGAAGCAGCATCTCCAAAATGACCTAAATAGTGTTGACGGGAATGTTAAACCTCAATTCAAACAAACAAATATCCTGGCAATATTTAATTT
The DNA here is from genome assembly GCA_963580285.1 of Lucinisca nassula. Classification (NCBI taxonomy): domain Eukaryota; kingdom Metazoa; phylum Mollusca; class Bivalvia; order Lucinida; family Lucinidae; genus Lucinisca; species Lucinisca nassula. The sequence continues at coordinate 78,145 of CAUZLF010000312.1, read as the reverse complement.
TGGACAACTGTTTGGCCATTCATTCTTTTCTGCTAAAGGGGGTGGGGTGAGGGAAACAAACTATTCTTCGTATGTTTTAACTCATATGTGACATGGAGTCTTCCACCTAGTAAGTTTGGAGTTGTCACTTCTTATTATTAGGATGTCAGGTTTGTTTTTGTTTGTGGCAAATTTTACAAAAATGAATTTTCTTTTAGCAAACAATGTAGACCCAGATCAGACGCCGTGTCTGATCTGGATCGGCACTGTTTGCTAATTTCCCAGAAGAGGGCATATATGGGTTCCTTAAATATTGCCATTCGTTCAGGTGCGTCATTCTTTCCCGAAATGTTTCTATAAATTTCACATTTATTATCTAATAAGACCGATTAGTAATTTCGTAGGACCCGACCCTACCAACACGTACCACACCCTGGAACAACGCCATATCAACTTCGTTGCAATAATGTTTGTTTGATTTGAGGTTTCACGTCCACGTCAACACTGTAAAGGTCATTTTGGAAACGTTGCTTCCAATTTTGTGGGACTTCTACCCGACATTGAGATGAAATGACATCTCAAGCCCTGTCGCCCAATGAAACCAATAGGGTATATAAGCATGGACGGTCCGACTCGCACCGCTTTGCCTGGGCAGGCTTAGATCCACTAAGCAGTTTACCAGTACTCGTGTGCAGACCGGATTCAGCTCTGCGTGGAAGCATCATGCAGCCCACATATTTCTTCAAGCCCCTATGGGCATTGCAATAATGTATAATCATATTTATCTGTCAAAATAATGCAACAAACTCGTACAGTTCTAATACGATCTGTTTTGAGTTCGAGCCTGGCTCGGGTCACGTGTGAGACTCCAAGTTCTGCAACGGAAGGTCATGTCGTTTTTCTGCGGTTTTCGCCCACCTCTGATTAACGATCGGCTCGACATGAGTGAAATAATCTTGAAAGAGCCGTGAAACCAAAACCACAAAAAAAAAAAACAAAAAAAAAAACGATCTGTTTTGAAATCTAATGTACAGTGAAACTTCGATGACTCAAACACTGATGGCCCATTTACTACGGCCGAGTCGAACTCTTTCTTGAGTCCCTAGAAAGAAAATTCCATAACTGCAGATATATATACAGTTTGTATAATTGTCTAATTTGATTTTGAAATGTATGTTTTGTGTACTCGCTAGAATCGCCTCGATGAGGCGATTCTAATGAGTACACACAACATGCATTTATTTTGAAGAAAACTGAAAATATGTCCATATTCGGCCTCCTCCCCTAGCTCCAAGATCAACCCCCTGTGGCTCGAACCACCATGGTCTCGAACAAATTTTCTTGTTCCCAAAAGTGTTCGAGCCATTAAAGTTCGACTGTATATTCATATTTATCTGTCAAAATAATGAATTTAAAATTACTCTGCGTGGACAAAAGGTAGCGAGAAGGACTGAATTCATGTCCGTGGTTGTTTTGTGGGACTACGCTATTAATATACCTAAGGAAATGTACAAATCGTGCCTATTTGATCGTAAAGGTATCTAACATTATGAAATCACAGATTTATGACACCTAATTAGAATTGACTGGTCATGTGCGCTATATAAAGTCATATGCGCGAATATGTCCCACATGTGGTATTAAGACAAACCGTCACGTTTGGTGTTTTTTTGCGAAAAGAGAAAGGCAATCGTATCGATTCCTGGTCATTGCCTTCCCTTCTACATCGAGAATACCCTCTTTGGTCGAGGTACACTGTGGTAAGACTCAGTGTCTGGATTAACTTTCCAATTCAACGAAAACAGAATGTATTTTACTCCTTTTTTTCATTTTTCCACGCTTGTGGTTCTCACGTCAATGGTAACCATAACTTTGTGCCGTCTGCATTGCGTGGTATCTGTGCGTGTCGTCATTGGTATCCTTATTCGAACACCCTCATCAAGAAATTCACATCTATAATTCTAAAATCCTGCTTTTTGCTAATTCTAATAATGCACGGCAGGTACTCAATACATTAGTATTTTATGCTATTCAGGAAACATTGGAAATTATATACGAATTATTGCTGTAAAACTAAAAAAACTGTCGACTTGCATCAAGCATCTATATTTTGCCGAATAAAATAGGTCATAATTCGTCATTGACAGAAGGATTTGCATCCACAGTTCGTGGAAAGTATTCCGAGACACTGCGAAACAGATTACTATCAACATCTGTGGGAATCTATTTAATATATGCCCGTAAAATGCGATTTGTTCAACTCACCACGAATGTTTGTTGTTTTTTTCCGTCGGCGTTTTTGGTATCCGTCTGCGTTCCCAGTAGTCGAATACCCCGTGTGCATTGTTACATGCTAAATATCTAAGCTCTGGGCCCTGTGGTTTCCGAGAAGAAGATTTTTTAAGCTTTTTGTTCCATTATGAGTCTATGGGAGCGAAGGGGCCTTGGGGCGTGGCCAATTTGGACCCCAGGGGCATGATTGGCAGGAATCATCTAGGGGACCACTGGCCGTTGCTACATGCTAAAAATCTAAGCTCTTGGCCCTGTGGTTTCAGAGAAGAAGATATTTTAATTTTTTCCCATTGTAAGTCTATGGGAGCTATATGTTGCCATAGCAACCAGAATTCCAATCTGATCAGCCCAAAAATCTTATGCAGCCTTCCCCCCTACCTGATAATGCTTCTCATGAAATTTGAACAAGCTTGACCATGGGGTACTAGAGATATACTTATTTGAAATTGTTTACGGACACACGGACGGACGGACGCACGACGGACAAAAAGTGATCACAAAAGCTCACCTTGCCACTACGTGACAGGTGAGCTAAAAATGGTCTTTAGGACAGATGACCAAAGAAGGCCAAAAAGGTTTGACCCTTTTGACCAAAACTTTTTTGCAACTTTGGACAGTGACAGAGCGGAGCGAGCCCCTTTAGTTTGTTTGATTTGAGGTTTAACGTCCCCGTCAACACTGTAAAGGTCATTTTGGAGACATTGCTTCCAATTTTGTGGGACTTTTACCCGACATTGAGATGAAATGACATCTCAAGCCCTGTCGCCCAATGAAACCAATAGGGTTTATTAACATGGACGGTCGCCTCGCACCGCAGTTCCTGGACAGGCTTAGATCCTCTAAGCGGTTTACCAGTACTAGTGTGCGGGCCGGATTCAGCTCTGCGTGGAAGCATCATGCAGCCCAAATATTTCTTCAAGCCCCTATGGGCGGAGGCGTTTTTTTTTAAGCAATGTGGATGAAGTGCCTTGCTCAAGGATACAACACTTTGGTCAGCGTGAGGAACTAACCCACAACCACTGCACCAAAGCGGTGAGTCGAAAAACCCAAATCTACCCAAATCCACTGTATTTACCCAAATCCACCCAAATCCACCTGATAATTACCCATATCCACCTATAGCTGGCCCATTTAAAGTCACATAAGTTGTTTTTAATGTTTATATGATAGAATATATCATTTAGGACAAATAAATAATCAAATTTAGTAACTTGTAACAATTTAACACGCAATATAGATAAACGCGTGTAGTGTGACGAAACATCTTTCAGTTGGTTGCCTAGGGTTACCACTGTAATAATCATAGTTCACACACGTCTATTATAAATAATGCTAGATAATTGTAAACCTCAAAAAATTTTTATTTATTTCTTCATTTATTTATTTATTTATTTATTAAGAAAGGAAGAAGGGAAAGGAAAATAAATAGACAAGTGAATGTTTGACGGTTGAGTAAAAAAACAAACAAAAACAAACAAAAAAAAAAACATGCAGAATATACCGCAGAATATACGACCCTATTAAACACAACTTTTTATAAAGTAAGGCTTTGGTTTACAAAGGAACATATTATTTTTATTAGATCTGCTAAAAAACACACCTTTTTATAACGCAAGGCTTTGGTTTACAGGGGAACATGTTATTATCCCCTCGCAACAACGTTGCGAATGGGGATATAGCATCGGTGCCGTGCGTCCGTGTGTTAGTGTGTGTGTCTGTGTTTCTGTGTTTCTGTGTGTGTGTCTGTCCGGAACCTTGTGAGCAGGATAGAAGACACAGTATTCATCGTAGAAGCATCAAACCTTCCACAAATGTTCACCATGTACAGAGGATGAACCCTATTGAATTTCAAGGTCAGGGGTCAAAGGTCAAGGTCACAATGGACTTGACCTTGAAAACCTTGTGAGCAGGATAGAAGACACAGTATTCATCGTAGAAGCATCAAACCTTCCACAAATGTTCACCATGTACAGAGGATGAACCCTATTGAATTTCAAGGTCAGGGGTCAAAGGTCAAGGTCACAATGGACTTGAACTTGTAAACCTTGTGAGCAGGATAGAAGACACAGTATTCATCATAGAAGCATCAAACCTTCCACAAATGTTCACCATGTACAGAGGATGAAACCTATTGAATTTCAAGGTCAGGGGTCAAAGGTCAAGGTCACAATGGACTTGACCTTGAAAACCTTGTGAGCAGGATAGACGACACAGTATTCATTGTAGAAGCATCAAACCTTCCACAAATGTTCACCATGTACAGAGGATGAACCCTATTGAATTTCAAGGTCAGGGGTCAAAGGTCAAGGTCACAATGGACTTGACCTTGAAAACCTTGTGAGCAGGATAGAAGACACAGTATTCATCGTAGAAGCATCAAACCTTCCACAAATGTTCACCATGTACAGAGGATGAACCCTATTGAATTTCAAGGTCAGGGGTCAAAGGTCAAGGTCACAATGGACTTGACCTTGAAAACCTTGTGAGCAGGATAGAAGACACAGTATTCATCGTAGAAGCATCAAACCTTCCACAAATGTTCACAATGTACAGAGGATGAACCCTATTGAATTTCAAGGTCAGGGGTCAAAGGTCAAGGTCACAATGGACTTGACCTTGAAAACCTTGTGAGCAGGATAGACGACACAGTATTCATCATAGAAGCATCAAACCTTCCACAAATGTTCACCATGTACAGAGGATGAACACTATTGAATTTCAAGGTCAGGGGTCAAAGGTCAAGGTCACAATGGTCTAACATATTCAGATTGGATTTTCATGTTAATGAATAATATGCAGTGGCGAGGGGATGCTACGCTTGCGTTGCCTTGTTTTTATTAGTTCTGCCAAAAAAACATATATCGTAGACATAGACGGTGGGTATTCTTTGGACCCCCACCCCCAAATCGGTGCTGAAAGAAACTGATTGGGCTGCACCTCTGAAATGCTTCCACGCTAAGCTGAAACAGAACCCGCGTTAAACCTTCATTCAAGCAAACAAACACTCTTATTTAGAACCGAGGCGGTTCTAACGAGTTGCAAAAATCCATGCTTTGAGCCGATGTGAAAAATAAATAAATAAATAAATAAAAAAAAAATAAAAATAAATTTTAATTGAAAATTTCATTGTGATGAATATATTTAGGCCCATATATTTCAATAGGTGTGTTTTCGAAAGAAAGACGGAAGGAAAGAACGAAAGAAAGAACAAAAAGAAGGACCAGCCAACTAACCAACCCATTACGAAAACACGCCTATTAAATATACTGGAAATTGTATCCACCAAAATGAAAATTTCCAGAAAAAAATCCGATATTTTAATTGTTCTCCTCAAAACCCAGTTAGCCCAAATTCACCGTAAAAAAACCAAATCAACCATAATATTAGAGTTGTTGCTTCCAATTTTGTGGGACTTTTACCCGACACATTGAAATGAAATGACATCTAAAGCCCAAGGGTTGCCCAATTAAACCAATTGGATTTATATGCAAGGACGGTCCGACTGGCATCACTTTTCTTGGGTAGGCTTGGAGCGTCTTAGTGGTCGGTTTCAGTTCTGTGTGGAAGCATCATGTAGCGCTATCTATTTTTCAAGCCCCGATGGGCGGGGGGGGGGGGGGGGGGGGACACTATTGATAAGCGGCTATCTATGTTTAGTATCATCATTTGTGTACTTCAAGTCAGAATCACCAGAATAATTCTTGCCTGACTCAGAAAAAAATGGAAAGGAACTTACCTATACTGGCGCCATAGACAGTAGCAGTTATATGCAGGCTGAGTAAATGCTATGCACACAAATGTGTTATGTGTGAAGCTTTTTGGAAATATGTAATAACATTTCTGTCTAAACGTATTAAATCTTAGGGAGTCTGTATAACTGCTACTGTCAGTCAGTCATCGACGAAAATGTATCTATTAAACTTGGCATTACGAAAACACGCAACATGCCTAATTGCCTATATACATGTAATTTTAACCCCCCTAAACTCACCTTTATACATTTAAACTGGTGTTTACATGGGTAATGATCATTTTCCTATTTCCGGTAAATACACATTGTGGGTACTCTTTAGAACGGCCACGCCGAGGCGGTTCTAACGAGTTCCAACAATCCATGTTGCGAGCAGAAATATGAAAAATATCATACTTTTTATCCGAGAAGTTTCATTTTTGTTGGTACATTTACAATTTATTTGCATAGGCGTATTTTCGTAATGCAAGCCTTACTAAAAACAAATTCTCGTTGATGTCCAGCTCCTGCCGCTTGGATGCCACCCCAGAGAGGAGCCGCATGTGAGTCAGGCTTACAAATTAAAAAAATTATTGATAATAATTCACAAATTCAATCAAGTACAACATTAAAACAAAAAGAACCATCATCACGTGTCCATTTTTCATCTTATAATATTTAATTATAATAGCAATATCGTCAAAGCCAGACCTGAATAGCGGGCCAACGTCGGGCCGACAGAGATACGAGTTTGCCATTTATTACTATCGGCCCGACATTGATCCGACACTCTTTGTGTGTCGTACAGTATCTATTACTTCCGAAAAGAATTTGATAAACTCAAACATATTAATAAAAATGCAAACAAATTAATTTTTGAGAAAATGGAATGCAAGTAGAAGTAAAACAAAGATCAGGAATCGATACAATTAACTTACTCCACCCATCAAAGACACCAAAGGGAAAGAAACACAAACATGAAGCGACCAGACCATAATGGAAACCTAAACAAAGGAAGGCCATAAGGACAGTTACTTTCCCACAAAATGGCCAAATAGCCATCCAAAATAAAAAGACACAAGTGATACACACAGTAAGTAACAAAAAAACAACAAAAATAAACCGCCACAGAAGAACCGCCTTGGAACGGTCAGTGGAAAGAATTCCACTGGGTGAGGGGGGGGGGCTCTTAAATCGATTTTACATGGCCATAATCCTCGCCCTTACCTCTGTCACGGTATACACTAATTTTGTTTAGTCCGCATGAAGGCTTCCTAACTCATCAGTGTAACATCTCCGAGGACATACAAATCAAAAAACTACAGAGATGAAACAAGGTTGAGGACTCGACAGCATACACCAACAGAATTGCTGGAGCAAAGAAAACCAACAGTTAGACTCCGAGGGGCCCGACCAAAGACGGAGCATCAGACGCCAACCAAATGGAATTTGAAAATAAAAATGAATAAATAAATAAATAAAAATCACCTGACCGGAGATCATGACATTAATATTTGACGAAGAATTAGAAAAGTGACAATGCAAGTGGTTGTAGCCCAGAAGTATGCTCGAAACACAGCGGTGAGAGACCAAGTGATTAAGAGTCAGCGCTCTTACCCACAAGGTCACGGAGGCCAAGGGTATATGAAAAAAAAAATTAAAGTGTATGTTGAAGCACCGGTCAAGCACATTCTGCTCTTCACAATCTAATTTATGTTCATAACAAAATGGATTTAAACTGAGTCGGAGAACACCCATTCATTCATTTTCTCACCTGAACAAGTCCGTAAAATGAACATTCCATAAACCCCAATTCATACAGAGAAGGGTTATAAATAAATAGAGGATGTTTACTTCTTTTTTTTTGGGGGGGGGGTTGTTTGGTTTGAGGTTTAACGTCCCCGTCAACACTGTAAAGGTCATTTTTGAGACGTTGCTTCCAATTTTGTGGGACTTTTACCCAACATTGAGATGAAATGACATCTCAAGCCCTGTCGTCTAATGAAACCAATAGGGTTTATAAGCATGGACGGACCAACTCATACCGCTTTGCCTGGGTAGGCTTAGATCCTCTAAGCGGTTTACCAGTACTCGCCTGCAGGTCGGATTCAGCTCTGCATGGAAGCATCATGCAGCCATTATATTTCTTCGAGCCCCGATGGGCGGGCGCCCTATACTTTTTTTTTAAATAAATACCAAAAATGAGTACTGATAAATCGCTACTTTTTTAGATAAATACCAAAAAAGAGTAATGATAAACCGCTTAGAAGGGCTAAAGCGGCCCAGGCAAAGTGGTGCGAGTCGGACCGTCCATGCATGTAAACCCTATTGCTTTCATTGGGTGGCAGGGCTTGAGTTGTCATTTAATCCAAATGTCGGGTAAATGTCCAACAAAATTGGAAGCAACGTCTCCAAAATGGCATTAACAGTGTTAACGGAGACAATAAACCTCGAATCAAACAAACAAACCCATACAACAATTTATTTTGACATATTGATATTGACGGTTGTACTTTTCCAGTGGACATACAACGTCGGAAAAACATGAAAACCACATTCTTCCTACGTCATGACATTGAATTGAAGTCTGTTCATCAATGGTCGACTGGGCTTTATTAAAACCATTGAAGAAAAATTGGTTCCTCTCCAGTATGGATAATTTCGACCATAGTGTAAAAGACTGTGAAACTTATCGCCCCTACCCAAAAGGGCTTCCCAACATTAGGAAACGGTACACGCCTCATTTCACAGTCTTTAGCAGAATGGTGAAACACACATCTTTGAGGACTGTTCTAACAAGCGCCTTCAACCCGTATTGCTAGCATAAATGAGCGACATATTACACAATTTCCTTTTCTTTATATATTTTGCTTACAACATAGATTGTGGATGCTTGTTAGAATCGCCTCAATGAGGCGGTTCTGACTATTACCCACAATCTATGTTTTTGAACAAAAGGCAGATAATGTATACCCCCGTAAACCCCATTTTCCTCTATGTTAAGTGGGGTTTAGAGGGGTCTTAGTTTCACGGACTTGTTATCGTGATGTGCATAATGCTTCCACGCAGAGCTGAAACCAACCGCACAGGAACACTGGAAAACCGCTTAAATGGTCTAAAACTGCCCAGGAATCGTGGTGCGACTTGGACCGTCCATGCATATCAACCATATTGGTTTAATTGGATGGCAGGGTTTGGGATGTTATTTAACCCCAATGCCGAGGCAAAGACCCACTTAAAGGAACCCTCGCCTCTAAAATGACCTCTCAAGTGTTGACGGGGACGTTAAACCGTGAATCAAACAAACAAAACCTCGGCCTCGGTGTTCAGTCCAATAAAACAATGTAGCGCATCACAAAATCACGCCTGTTCAAATTCTTTATATTGAGGAAACTGCAACAATATCAAAGAAAGAAAAAAAAAAGCGATAAAAAAATACGGTGTTTTTCATACTTCTGTTCTAGACATAGATTCTGGGTACTTGTTAGAACTGACTCGTCGCGGAGGTTCCAACGATTACCCAAAATCATTTTGATAAGAAATAAGAAAAATATTGTATACCTATGTAAAACCAAGTTTTACAGAATTAAAGTGTTCTTTTTTTGCGTGGATGGGGATGCAAAATTATAAAGGTGGGTTACCGTGATGAAAACACACACACTATCGAATTCCGCTCCTATTGAGTCCCCCTTTTTATACACCAAATTTGAGTTTTACAGTAGTTAACATTACTTTTCTTAGTTTTCTAAAACTTAGAATATGGGTGTTCGTTATAGAACCGACTGGCTGAGGCGACCCTAAAGTATACCCACAATCTATATTTTAGAGCAGAAATAGGAGACCTTTCCCAAATTTTCAGCATATAAGTTTCGCGTTTTCTTTTTTGTTTTGTATTTTATTATTTTTTTATTATTATTTTATTTATTTATTTTGCGTTTATATGGGCGTGATTTCGTAATGCAGTCGCCATCACGTGAAAAAGTCTGTGAAATGACCCCAAAAAACCCACTTCATATGAAAAACTATGGTTTCCGGGGGTATACGTTATTTTTCTTATTTCTGCGTCAAGACATAGGTTGCCGGTACTCGTTAGAACCGCCTCAATGAGGCGGTTCCAACGAGCATCCACAACCTATGTTTTGAGCATGTTTTGAAAAATATCACAGGTTTTCATCAGACAAGTAGCCATTTTGGAGAAAAAAAGTACTTATTTCGCGCGGATAAGTTAACATAATGGCGCTTGTCTCGCGAGAGCATGACACCTTGGCGAAACGCTCCTTAGTGCAAAGCCCATGAGCCGCAAAAACAGCGTATTGCCTCCGCACATCCGTCACTGGTCCAAACACGCCCGAGGAAGTAATTTTGGGCTCAGGATTTCTCTTTTATGCCTATGCTCGGGTTATATGAAATGCTGCTGCTGCTGCTGTTGAGTGGGTGAGGGACATCTCAGACGCTATCAAAAATTATTAATAAAATATTAAATTGAGAGGGACGGGCAATTCACATTCACTTAAACTGCTAGTCTATTGGCCCCTGCAGTGCCAGAGGGGCGTGACTTGACACATTTGCTTTGGGTATGAAGCGTTCTGATTGGCGAGGATTTTTGTTCGAATAAACACAGCGCTTGACCCCTGGGCGTGACTGAAAGCTTTCTAAAGGTTTTTGTCTGAATAAACAGGCTTTTTATAAAAAAAGATAATATAGAAAGAAGGACATTATATATATATTTATATTTTAAACGTGCTTCTTTATAAATAAATAAATAAAAACGATAATATTGAATTCCAATACTACTTCTACTACTACTACTAATAATAATATTTATATTTTTTCTTGACTATTGACGTATCTTAGTTTTATTTCTTAGGTCTTGACCTTACTGTTCAAGTGACAATGCGTATTTAAATATTTAAATAAATATTTAAATATTTAAAAGTCTAGAAAAGTCAGGCACATCATGAAAACAGGCAAAAATAATTTTTCAAATGAAAGGAACTTTTGTTGACGAGAAAGTAGAACTTAGAGGCAGAGGTGAAGAGACAGGTGTTCATCTTTCTTGCTTTCGTATTGCTGCTCAAAACCGGTTTCGCCGAAAAACCCAATTTTACTATATAAAAAGATAGGAGTGTTTCCAGAATGCGTTTATTCGATGTCCGTTTGTCTCCCAGTTCTATCTTTCTTCCTTCCTATTAAATGTATCATGTATGCCCTTGTATTTATTTCAACATTCTTTATTTCTTTTAAATAACCGGCGGCCCCGGTAGCTCAGTAGTTTGATGCGCGTCTGCCTGGTGATCAGGAGGACGCGGGTTCGATACCTGCCGGGGTCGGCAACATTCTTTCGTGGAGATTGATCATGAAATCATTTCTGTGGTCATTCTCTCCCTTCTGCCGATTCAAGAAGGGCAGCCGCAGTTTCTGGCGAGATGTGCACTGTACTGGTTAACCGCTTACGTATAAGCCTGTCCAGGAAAAGTGTGAATAGGTAAAAAATGGCCAGCTCAAAAATGACCTTAAATAGTGTTGACTGGGCCATTAAACTCCAATACAAACAAACAAATTTCTTTTGAATAAGATTCAAACTGTAAACGAGGGCGTTACAACCTTGATGCAAGGAAGCCGGTAACTGCATCTTTCTTTCATTTGTATAACGGGCTCAAAACATAGGTTGAGGATGTGGGAACTCGTTAGGACCGTCTTGGTTAGGCGGTTCTAACGTGTACATCTGTTTTGAGCAGAAGTAATAAAGAAAGAATGTTTATCCCCACAAACCGTGTTGGGGGTAAAAAATTACAGACACGTGCTTGAAAAATTTGTTCGTTCATTTGTTGAATAATCTTTTCTTTCTTTCATTCTTTCTATCATTTTTCTTTCTATTCAAACATCATATATTCGTTTATTTACTAATTTTAGCATTCATTCGTTCTTTTTTCATTTTCTTTCAATATAAGTAAAATTTTGTTGACTTGGATGGAAAACCAAAATGCACAGAAGCGAGTAAATGCTATTCTTTTTTCATCCTTTCTATTCTTCCTGTCTTTCTCTCGTATAATGGCTAAAACATAAATTGTGGGTACTCATTAGAACCGACTCTACAAGGCAGTTCTTTGGTGTATCACAATCAATGTTTTTGATCAGAAAAAAAAAAAAAAAAAAAATCTTTGTTCCTGTGAACCCCAATTTTACTTTATCATAGTGGGGCTCGAGCGGACAAAATTACATAGCCATGCTTCCGTGATGCTTTTGTTCATCTTATTTCTTTCATTCTTTCCTTCGTTATTTCTTTCTTTCTTTCTTTTTACCATCATACAATATTTTTGAATAGGATGCGGAACTGAAAAGAATGAGGCAGGTTTACTTTCTTTCTTTCTTATTTGCTTGGTTATAATCTAAAATAAAGAAATAAATAGACAGGTAATGGTGATCTCTGTGCGTGCTATGATCACAGGACAGCCTAAGGCAATCTGTGTATTCTGACTTGAAGATGTTTTGTCGCTCTACACCTGCCTAGTAAGTGCGTATATTAAAAAAAAGTTAACACGGATAAATGACATTTTATTAATTTTTTCGTCAATAGAATATCAAATTAAATTTGTAATGTTTCAGACCTGTTTAATTACACATTGAGTTCAAACCCTTTCCATTTCAGCTACAGAAAATTGATTCATATTCATGAGCGAGGTGAGGTATGTGAGGTAAATAGTTATTGTGTAATTATCATCCACCCAAATATCAAAGTTACTAAATTTGATTATTTATTTGTCCTAAGTGATATATTCTATCATATAAACATTAAAAACAACTTAAATGTCAGACTTTTAAAAGGCCAGCTATACGTGGATATGGGTAACTATCAGGTGGATTTGGGTAAATACAGTGGATTTGGGTAGATTTGGGTTTTTCGACTCACCCCACCAAAGCACTCAAATTGTTTCCAATATGTGACGTTAAACCTGCACCGGTAATGACTCTTCCTGCACAGGGAGCCTCCAGTTAACATCCCGATCTGAAGGATGGTGCACCATTTGACATTCATCCCTGCAAATGATGGTAACAAGACGTTTCGCCCCCAAGACGTTTCCCCCCTGGTCGTTTCCCCCCTAGTCGTTTCGCCTCCCTTTTTGGCCCCTAGTCGTTTCGCCCCCAAACCCTAGTCGTTTCGCCCCCAAAATATTTTCCTATTTTTTAAATATATATCTATATAAGATTTATTATCTCCATGTGTGACAGAGACAAAGGGAGAGAAAGAGTGAGAGAAGAACGCGTAATTTAAATGAAATTATGATGTATTACCTGTATTTGATCAATACCGTCAATCACATTGTTAATTTGATTTGACACATTAATCACGTAATTGATGCGATTAATGACGAGGTGTGAAAACACGTGCTCTTTGCAAGGTTATATGTCTTTAATTATCGCTTAAGCACCTTTACAGGTTTTGTTTTAAATTGGTCGGTTGGTTCGTCAAGAGAGTCGGTCAGCAAAGATTAATGCTGAGGTGCGAAAACACGTGCTCTATGAAAAAATAATTGTCTTTAAATTGGTCGGTTGGTTCTTTAACAGTGTCGGCAAGCAACGGTTGAAAATGGTAAAATTGTCACAATTGGTTCATCTTTAGTTTCTAGAAAATCTTTCAAACGCCGACGATAGCAATATATAAGCTTCGCCCAAAGATCCCAGCATCATTCATCTTTGAATTCGCCAAATACGTTTATCAAGGTCTTCTGAAGTAGAATATTGTCCTTTTTGTGTGTCGCATGTCAGAAGGAAGTAGATGGCCGCCGCCATTCTATTTCTTGTGATGCGTGTGTGTCTGTGTGAGCGATGGGAGCATCGCCTATGTGGGACAGATAAGACTGATTTATTGATTTTTTTTATCACTCAAGTTACACGTTCATGTTTTTAATTTAATGTTGGTGTTTACTTTATTTTTTCTTATTAATTTTTGTTAATTGTACTCTTTTTTTGTTATAACATTTTTTTTCAGACCAGACAAAGTACTTGTAAAGCTATATATTGCAAACATGGTTTGAGAATTCTTGTCACAGCCGCTATATTGGGAGGATTCTAACGAGTGCACACAGCCTATGACTTTGAACGGAAATACGTAAAATAATGAACACCCCGTAAACATCAGTTTTCTCAGTGAGGTTAAGGTGGATGTTTTTGAAGTAAACAGCCTCAATGATTTTAGTGTAACAAGTCCTAGTCACACCTCTCCGAGTGGCCACTTTTAAGGCCCGGTTCCAGCCGGTAACTAAGGACAAGTTATCCTTAAGCTGACGTGACAGGGACATGATGCTTCTTAAATATTTGCCTCTTCTCACCTCTTATAAAAGTGAAACTTAGTTTTACAGGAATATGTGGGCGAAACGACTAGGGGGACGAAACGACCAGGGGGGCGAAACGACTAGGGAGGAAACGACCTGGGAGGAAACGTCTTGGGGGCGAAACGACTAGGGGAGGAAATGGTTTGGGGGCGAAACGTCCCGGAATCCAAATGATGATGCCAATGGAGTCTATTCGGGCTTCGAAATAATCCCCCCCCCCCCCCCCCACCCCGGGATCGATTTGTTTGTTTGATTTGAGGTTTAACGTCCCCGTCAACACTGTAAAGGTCATTTTGGAGACGTTGCTTCCAATTTTGTGGGACTTTTACCCGACATTGAGATGAAATGACATCTCAAGCCCTGTCGCCCAATGAAACCATTAGGGTTATTAGCATGGACGGTCCGCCTCGCACCGCGGTTCCTGGACAGGCTTAGATACTCTAAACGGTTTACCAGTACTAGTGTGCAGGCCGGATTCAGCTCTGCGTGGAAGCATCGTGCAGCCCATATATTTCTTCAAGCCCCTATGGGCGGGGGCGGTAAGCTTCTAGCACCAGAGGCAAGCGCACTTACCACTGAGCTATCACGCTCCTGAATTCTCCTTTATCTTCAGTCAATTTCTTTACCTGAGCGGAAGGTGAAAAGGACGGCGTGGCTAAGTTTGCCTCTTGGTGAGAGCGGCAAAGGCCTGATAGCTGAATGTCATTTGACAACAACAACTTTGTTAAAATGATCATATTGTTTTATCAAGAAGTAGTTTGCGCAGTTTTCATAGCGGCGTACGCTTGTGCAGGATGGAATCGAGACAGTTATCCGACACGCTTTTTTGAAAATAGAAGTGAAGGTAATGATCAGGGATCACCTAAAACCCGTGACGAAGTAAAACCCCATGACGGTCTTAAGTATTTTATCTCCAAAAACCCGTGACGAACATGTGCTCCGTGACCATTTTGTCACTTGTTTTCCTCCACCTGCTAACAAGTAATAACAGGCAATTAACCAAACATGTTTTATTTACAAATATTCTTATTTATTTTTAGTTTTGGGTTTAAGCAATGTATACAGAAGTATGCAATTCCGTTAGGAGAAATTTCTGGTTTTCCTCCTCCTGCTAAACAAGTAATACTTTCTTTCTTTTTCTTTTTCTTTCTATATATACTGCTGATATAGATTTATGGACATCTCGGCCCCTAACAAACTCGGCCCCTGACAAACCCGGCCCCTGACAAACTCGGCCCCTAGCAAACTCGGCCCCCATTCAACTCCGCCCCTAAAAACTCAGTCCCTAGCAGCATTTAGGTTCTAAAATACAATGTTTTTGTTTCCGAGAGTCAATTTGGAAGGTGGATAGGTAGTTTCACAGAAAGTTTGAGCATATTTATCGTTTTTAATACGAAACCTTATCCACGATAAAAGATCGCGGAAACCCATGCAGTAATTGGGGCGGAGTTGGAATTGAGTGTGGCATCACGAAATCATGCCTATATAATTTTGACCACCTGCAACCACACTTTTATACAGTAAAACTGGGGTTAACAAGGGTAGTAGTGTATTCTGTAGTGTATTCCTTGCTCCCAAAGGATAACCCTTTCTAGAACATATTTTATACCAATTTACTTTTTTCTTCTCAAAACTTAGCTTGTTGGTTCTTGTAAGAACCGCCTCGTCGATGCCATTTTTACAAGTACCCAAATCTGTTTACTCAAAAACATAGATTATTGGTACTTGTTAGAATCTCCCTGTCAATGTGGTTCTAACAAGTACCCAAAATGTATGTTTATAGCAGAAATAAGAAAAATATTTTCATGTTTCATCTGAAAATTTTCATATTTGGGTGGTGAAAAAAAATTAAATATTTTAGAATAGGCGTGTTTTTGTTGTTGTTGTTTTTTTTTGTGATATTTACATTTCCAGTGTAAAACCAAAATATAAACCTATGGAACGCAATTATCGCCCCCGCACATCGGGGCTTGGAGAAATAGTTTGGGCTGCATGATGCTTCCACGCAGAGCTGAATCTGACCACACACGAGTACTGGTAAACTGCTTAGAAGGACTAAGCCTGCCCAGGCAAAACAGTGTGAGTCACATCGTCCAATGCATTTAAGCCTTATGGTTTCATCGGGCGGCAGGGCTTGAGATGTCATTTCATCTCAATGTCGGGTAAAAGTCCCACAAAATTGGAAGCAACATCTCCAAAATGACTTAAATAGTGTTAAACTCCAATTCAAACAAACAAAAACAAATAGAAAACAATAAAGTTCATGATATACATGGTTCTCCACGATCTGATTGTGCGTTGGCGACGTTCATTACGACAACACTCCTATACACATACTTTGTCAATTTTTGGCCAAAAATGGAAATTTTTAGATAAAAATTGTGTCATTTTTCTTACTTTTGCTCGAAACATAGATTACGGGGGCTGGATAGAACCGCCTCGACGTTTCTATCGAGTACTCACGAGTACTCACAATCTGTTTTTTTAGCAGATATAAGAAAAATAATGTTTTAAGAAAGAAACTTAATTTTTCTGCCGTTCATGAAAGTATGAATGACAACGTAGCGCTAGCAAAGTGGAAGTAAAACAAAGATCAGGAATCGATACAATTAACTTACTCCACCCACCAAAGACACCAAAGGGAAAGATTTCAACACAAACATGAAGCGACCAGACCATAATGGAAACCTAAACAAAGGAAGGCCACAGGGACAGTTACTTTCCCACAAAATGGCCATATGGCCATCCAAAATAAAAAGACACAAGTGATACACACAGTAAGTAACAAACAACGCATTGGAACGCTCAGTGGAAAGATTTCTATGAACCCCTTCGGTGTTAAGTTACTTTGCAGGCGATCCGCTGCTTTCATACTTTCGTGATTTGTTTTTGTTTGATTTGAGGTTTAACGTCCCTGTCAACACTGTAAAGGTCATTTTGGAGACTTTGCTTCCAATTTTGTGGGATTTTACCCGACATTGAGATGAAATGACATCTCAAGCCCTGCCACCCAATGAAACCAATAGGGTTTATAAGCATGGACGGGCCGACTCTCACCGCTTTGCCTGGGCAGGCTTAGATCCTCTAAGTGGCTTACCAGTACTCCTTTATCGGGTCGGTTTCAGCTCTGCGTGGAAGCATCATGCAGCCAATATATTTCTTCAAGCCCAGACGGGCGGGGTCCGTCATACTTTCATGAACATCAGAAAAATAAAATTCATTTCTTAAATGAACACACCAGCACCTCGTGGGTTTAGGTCGGATAAAGGCCCCACAAAATTGGAAAGCAACTTCTCTCAAATAGAAAAAAAGCTAATGGCTGTGGAATGGTCAAACCTTACAAATGATAATAAAAACAAAATGGTTCAATTTTTTGTAAGTGCGCAACAGAACATACTACCAGTCTCTTTTAAGTGGCAGAGATGTAATTACACGCAAATCAATTAATTACTTTATTAATTACATCGGAAGGTGAGTTACAGTGGACCCACAGCAGCGTGTCATACACTGGTTCAATCAACGGCATTCGGTTCATTTAACTCATGTGTGATGGCTTAATCATATTTTCATCAAAATGAGTTCAAAAGGTAATTAGGCATGTTGTTGGGAGATTTACTTTGTACCAGAAGTATTTATTAGCCAGTAGCATTGGTACATGTAAAACTTTCTCAGGCTCTGGGTATATTTAGACTGATGACCTAATACAAGGTCAATGGATGTCTGGGGTTATTGTGAGAGAAATATATATCTATTCTTAGAATGTGGAAAGTGTGTATGTCTATTTTTATATGGATGCACTTCATTCTTTGGGCATCTATTTTAAGTCTCAGCTCCAGTTCACTGGGCTGTGGAACTGTTACACGTTCTGATTCTTGGAAGGTTATTTTTAGTATATAAAGGCATGGTTGTCTGAATGTCCTGGCTGAATGGGTTTTACCATATTTGGGTCTCATGGGATCTTTATTTTTAATATCAAAATGCATGGCTCTTTGATTTTTATGGTTTAGAGCATCTTACCATATTTGGGACAGAGTCCAAATATATAAGATGTGCCCACAGCATCTCTGGGCTTTTTGCCATTAGATTTTCATGGGGCTTTTTCGCAGGATTCTTCTGTGGGGACAAGTTATGCTTTGTGCGATGAATGAGTGTGGCTTTGCTTCTTTGCTAGGGAAATAAATAAATTGTAGAAGCTTTCAGGATTGTTCTGTTTATATGATTTTGAGCGTCTCATGTGGAGCAGTGCCTCGGCGAAGCAAGAGACAGCTCAGTACGGTGGCAGCGAAAATTACGAATCCAAAGACCTCACATGGTGGAATTATGTGAGAGAACTTTACAATATGTACATTAAAAATATGTGTAATAGTTTGATAATAAGTCAATTTCAACTCTAATATATACATATTCTAATTTTAGGGGCCGAGTTTGTCAGGGGCCGAGTTTGTAGGGGCCGAGTTTGCTAGGGGCCGAGTTTGTCAGGGGCCGAGTTGTTAGGGGCCGAGATGTCCTGTCACCCTGATATAAAATTGTACTTACCAATCCCACAGCCCGGCGCTGAGTAAACTCGAAGCACACTGGTAGGCTGCAGAACGGTAAGTGGTGTTGGAAACGTGGTCAGCTCTACGCGTTCCTCGTGCTAAAGTTGGTCACCTGATTCAATGTCGGTTGTTTCCGTCCTTCTCCGTATTGGTGTCGTAGTGGATCCTGTCGTTGTTGTTGTATGTGCATATAGCTACAGCCTAACGGCTCATCAATGCCTCCTTTTATGTAAAACCTTGAGGTGGCTAAAGAAAGCTATATGCACATGAGACTATTGTTAAAATTTTTAAGGAATCGAAATGCTTTTTACTACGCCTCCTTTTATGAAAAAGGAGGCTCAATAGAGAACATAGAATTTAGAAATTAGCAAGTGTTACAAACAAGATCTATTAATAAAATTTCTAATAAGCTAGAGGTTGCTTTACTTTTAATATAAATGGTTAATGAAATATGAAAGGTTTTAGAGTAGCTGACCACCTTGAATAGCTTGATTAAAGGTAATAAACATTTATGAAATGGATTCCTGTAAATGGCCTGAATAACTTAAGGATAGTGAATGATTTACTGAATAATCAGTGTGAGACAATCCAGTTATATAAATGCACAGAGAAACCAATTTTGAGCTGATAGTAATTTACAGAACTATACACATCCACTGCACACAAGTTGTCAGTAACAAGGGACTAAAAAGTGCTGCACCCTGAAGGGACAACATAAAGCAATGTAAGCACTGGGGCCTCGGTTGATTTTAGATATACGACTAGCAATTACAAATAAAGAATTTTAACAGTGTAATGACCAAATATCACTGCTAAATAGAAATAACTCAAATATACTTAAAACTAATAAAATAACAATATCCAAGAATCACTGTAATGTGTATGCTTTACATAAACAGAGAGAACAAGCATCTGAATTTATAATAAATATTGCTGCCAAGTGTATAGTATGTTCAAATATTAATATAAAACAAACAGAACAGAATCTACCACAATTAACAACTATTTCATATATGGCAAAAATCACACAGGTACTACCCATGCACATGCATGAATAAATATCAAACTGGCATTACAAATATCACACATGCACTTTATGCACATGCATGACAAAATATCACACTGGTATCATATAAACATCACACATGAACTTTATGCACATGCATGACAAAACATCACAGGCATTATAAATATCACACATGTACTCTATGCACATGCATGACAAAACATCACACAGGCATTATAAATATCACACATGTACTCCGTGCACATGCATGACAAAATATCACTCTGGCGCAATATATACGCCAGCATGACAAAGCACTCGCCATCTCGCAGTCTGACTCGCCGAGCAAAGCGTCGAGGCGTTCTGTCAGACTAAGGTGGCAAGTAATAAAATAAATATCACACATGTGCCCTTCCAGCACATGCATGACAAAATATCAATCTGGTGTACCATATACACCAGCCTGACAAAAATACTCAAAAAATATATCACACATGTACTGCTGCGCATGCATGATAAGATATCACTCCGGTACATTGCACACACCAGCATGATAAAACAAATACTCAAAAGACAAGGCAAAGATTAATATGTGGTAGAAACTGTTACAATAAAATATGAACTGTAGTACATGCTTTGTTTACAAGAGGCACATGACAAAAGTGGACATACAAGATCATTTGAGCATACACATTTAAAGTAAAGCCTGGAATAATTTAGAACTAATAACAAATATACTAATTATACTTACGGCCTTTAGATTCTGCTGGAAATAAATTGTTACATTATGAATATATTTTTTTTAAATGGAAACAGGACCCTTACGACAAAACATACCCAAATCTTATTTCCAGATCATGTTCAAATTTAGAGTTAATACTTATCACCGAGCTCTCCAGATCTGACAGTTTATGTACAAATAATAAGATAGAGAGCAACTGTTTTATTTTGTTTACTACTGAACGAGATTTTACATGGAAGTCAAAAAAGGGATGACAGAACGGAGTAGCCAATGAGGACAAGCCTGGACAACGCAGCATGGTTTAAACAAATAATCCAGGTGTCATACTCCATTCCCGCTCTCATATCAAATTCTGAGAAGGAGCTCCTCAGAAATGTTGACAGAACAAGTATGCAGTGGAGGGGTTCAAAACTGAACCTTGACATACAAACAATGATAGAATGTATAAATCTACAGAGTGTCGTTTAGTACATGCCCTGAACATATCACAGTGCACAGCGTATAAAGAGATATATTCAGATTTCTACAAGGTAGCATGTAACACACAGAAATGTACCAGAATGAAAAGATAGCCAGCACATTATGTATGTTGGGAGGAGCACCTACAGAAAACCTGACAGTCCTGGGGATTAGTCAAATGTTTCATAAGTACCCCTGCCAAAGACACAAAACAATAAAACATACATAATTTGAGAATTTAAGGTCTATGCAATATTAAGGTAATGTCGAGCCAGCCAGTCAACCTAACAGCACTTTTCCTGGGCAAGCTCAGACCCGAGCAGTTAACCAGTACAGTGCATATTTTAACAATACCTGCAATATTCTGCACATGCGGACATATCAGCTGGTCAACATACAAGCTCTACCAGCCTCCATATACACATATACAGAACCCTGCTTTCAAATAAACAAACAAATCTAATGCCCAAAATACATAGGTGTGCCATACAATGACTACTAAGTTACTGTACCCTAAGTCCTAACAGAGCCATGAAACAGTTCCACAGAAAACTGATAAGCCTCGAAAGTTCAGCATTAAAGCTACAAATGCCAGGGCACACACAAATTTGTTTACATTGCAAAATTAACTGTACTGAGTTCAGCAAGAAAGGTCCGAATAAAGCCAAGCAATATCTTGAATCTTAGTTTAAGAAAAGAAGCCAATAAGCATTTTCTACAATTCATGGAAAAGATGCATCATTCTACAGCAAAATAAAGGTAAAGCACATAGCCATTAATTTTGCCAAGAAGCTCATTTTGATGAATACTTAGGACAGTGTTGCGTGACCGACGCAAATTACGGGGTATACAGAAAAGATAGCTTAAGATAAAAACTACCAGTTACATGTATATAAAGGTAATCACTCTACTCGCAGCGCCATTGATATAAAATTGTACTTACCAATCCCACAGCCCGGCGCTGAGTAAACTCGAAGCACACTGGTAGGCTGCAGAACGGTAAGTGGTGTTGGAAGCGTGGTCAGCTCTCCGCGTTCCTCGTGCTAAAGTTGGTCACCTGATTCAATGTCGGTTGTTTCCGTCCTTCTCCGTATTGGTGTCGTAGTGGATCCTGTCGTTGTTGTTGTATGTGCATATAGCTACAGCCTAACGGCACATCACTGCCATACGCCCTCGCGGACATTCTAGGCAGGTGTATATTACATACACTAGTTTTGCAGGATGAAAGCCTACAGAGTAATCATGTAATTATGGTAGGGTTCTTTAACCTGCACAGGGGATGGTTCTCCCTGCACAGGGGGCCTCCAGTTAACGTCCCGATCCGAAGGACGGTGCACTTAATGACATTCATCCCTGCAAATGATGCCAATGGAGCGTGTTCGGACACCGAAATTTTATCGCCGCTGCCGGGGATCGAACCCGGGACCTCTAGCATCAGAGGCAAGTGCACTAACCACTGAGCTATCACGCTCCACACGCATAATAACACGCATTTAACCAACATTTTTATTTACAAATATTTTTATGACTAAAATTATTTATTTTTCTTTCCTTTTAGTTTTGGGTTTAAGCAATGTATACAGAAATATGCAATTCCAGCAGGAGGAATTTCTGATTCGTCTACCCTGGTAACAGAAAACGTTGCCACAACGTTAGCATTTGGTTGTATCTAGGTTTTGTTGCAACCCAACTTTGCACAAACGTAACCATGACGTTTACAATACGTTGCAGAACAGTTATGTTGAAACCACCCATAAGCAAACGTTGTTGGAACGTTTGATTGTCAACATACAAAAACATATGCATATCTAACATGTTCTCAAATTCAAAATGCGTAAATGGATTCTTTGCAATGTTTCCTTGTTTCATTACAGTTAAAGGTCACTGAGTAGTAACCTCTTGATAACGTTTTAGCAACGTTTCAATACAACATCATTTCACGTCGGCTTTAATGCGCAGTTTCGTATTCCATTTTCTCTATTTTTCATCGATAAAATTTTTTTCTCGGCCAGTGATTAATATTGCAACGTTTTCCTGTTGAATATTGTGCATTATAAATGTTATAGTTATCAGTATTTAGTTGTAAAATATCGATAATTATTTTAACGAAACTGAGCCTATCAGGAATCGATACAATTGCCGCTACTAAAAGACGAAACAGTCGGAATGGAACGGAACAGAAAAAGTGTATAGGCGGAAAGGAACATAATAAGGAACGGAATGGAACATAATAAAAATGTAATAGGCGGAACCGAACAGAATAAAGTGGAGGCTGGATGGACCGGAACAGAGACGGAACAGAGGGCTACAATGTGCTAAGATACAAGATACAAGAAACTATCATTAAGGTCTGCTGTTTCATGTTTGTGTGTCTTTCCCTTTGGTGTATTTGGTGCCTCAGATTCTATGACGGATCCAACGTAAAGGCTTATTGAGAATTAGAGAGATCTAATTCAAGGTAATGTTGGTTGGTGCCAGATGCTCTGTCTCTGGTCGGGCCTATCGGAGTCTAACTGTTGGTTTTCTTTTGCTCCAGCATTTCAGTGGTTTCTTGCTGTCGGGTCCTCACCGTTGTCTCACCTCTGCGGTTCTTTGATTATTTGTGTTCACGGAAATGTTGCACTGATGAGTTAGGAGGCCTTCATGCGGACTGAATTAATTATTTGTCTAAATCGCGACGGAAGTAAGGGCGAGGATTGTGGCCACGTAAAATCGATTTAAGCCCCCAAGTGGAAATCTTTCCACTGACCGTTCCAAGGCGGTTCTTCTGTAGCGGTTTATTTATGTTGTTGTTTGTTACTATTTACTGTGTGTATCACTTGTGTCTTTTTATTTTGGATGGCCATTTTGTGGGAAAGTAACTGTCCTTATGGCTATCCTTTGTTTAGGTTTCCATTATGGTCTTGTCGCTTCATGTTTGTGTTTCTTTCCCTTTGGTGTCTTTGATGGGTGGAGTTAGTTAATTGTATCGATTCCTGATCTTTGTTTTACTTCTACTTTGATGGGAGCTGTGGGTTGATTGTATCGATTCCTGATCATTGCCTCCATTTTTTTTTATTTTGGAGAGGGGTTTCAAAGTTAAACACATACAACACTAGCCACCAGGGCTATTTTATCCACAAACCAAGTATATAACTGTACAAGTAATAACAATAAAAGTAACCATATCACAGAAGGAAGCATCAAGTTATCACTTTGTTTCTTTCTTTCTACTGATACTGCGATCGGTCACATTTGGCCCTTAAGGCGAGGATTATGGCCCTGTAAAATCGATTTAAGCCCCCCCCCCCCAGTGGACTTCTTTCCACTGACCGTTCCAAGGCGGTTCTTCTGTAGCGGTTTATTTATGTTGTTGTTTGTTACTATTTACTGTGTGTATCACTTGTGTCTTTTTATTTTGGATGGCCATTTGGCCTTTTTGTGGTAAAGTAACTGTCCTTATGGCTATCTTTTGTTTAGGTTTCCATTATGGTCTGGTCGCTTCATGTTTGTGTTTCTTTCCCTTTGGTGTCTTTGATGGGTGGAGTTAGTTAATTGTATCGATTCCTGATCTTTGGTTTACTTCTACTTTACTCGCAGGTGTATATTACATACACTCCAGTTTTGCAGGATGAAAAATAGAAGTGGAGGCAATGATCAGGAATCGATACAATTAACCCACAGCTCCGATCAGAGACATCAAAGGGAAAGAAACACAAACATGAAACAACAGGCCCTAATGGAAAGACCAATAGTGGAAAGCCAAAAGGACAATAAAATGACCAACAGGCTATCCAAAATAAAACAACATAAGCGACACAAACACCCAAAGACAAACCATAACAAAAATAAACCGCGACAGAACAACCGCCTTGGAACGGTCAGCGGAAACGAATTCCACTATGGGGGCTTACATCATAGTGTAGTTTATATTTTCTTGTCCTTTGGGATCATTGATTCCATTGTGGAATTTTGAAAATATTTGAGAGTCACTGATGAGGCCTAATTTGCCGAAACTAGCTAGTCTGGTCCAGAAAGCATGTACACTTCATATTTTCCATTTCTGTGGTGTATTTCGTGCTTTCAAAGGATAACCCTTTTATAGAACATAATTAACGTCACTACAGCTGATGTTTGGGAATGTGTGGCGGCCGTAAAAAGTCTCCCTGCCCTACATCATAGTGTAGTTTATATTTTCTTGTCCTTTGGGATCATTAATTCCATTGTGGAATTTTGAAAATATTTGAGGGTCACTGATGAGGCCTAATTGGCCGAAACTAGCTAGTCTGGCCCAGAAAACATGTACACTTCATATTTTCCATTTATGTGGTGTATTTCGTGCTTCCAAAGGATAACCCTTTTATAGAGCATAATTACTGAGAATCAGAACGATCTAATTCAATGTAACGTTGGTTGGTGCCTGATACTCTGTCTCTGGTTGGGCCCATCGGAGTCTTAACTGTTGGTTTTCGTTTGCTCCGGTATTTCAGTGGTTTCTTGCTGTCGAGTCCTCATCGTTGTTTCATCTCTGTGGTTGTTTGATTTTTGTGTTCACGGAGATGTTGCACTGATGAGTTAGGAGGCCTTCATGCGGACTGAACAAATTATTTGTCTAAATCGCGACGGAAGTAAGGGCGAGGATTGTGGTCACGTAAAATCGATTTAACAGCGGAAAGCCAAAAGGACAGTTACTTTCCCATAATATGGTCAAAAGGCTATCCAAAATAAAATAATATAAGCGACACAAACACCCAAAGACAAACCATAACAAAAAAAAAACCGCGACAGAAGAACCGCCTTGGAACGGTCAGCGGAAACGAATTCCACTGGGGGGGGGCTTAAATCGATTTTATGTGGCCACTTTCTTTAAAGGCCTTCCTTTGTTTAGGTTTCCATTGTGGTCTGGTCGCTTAATGTTTGTGTTTCTTTCCCTTTGGTGTCTTTGATGGGTGGAGTAAGTTAATTGTATCGATTCCTGGTCTTTGTTTTACTTTACTTTATCACAATATTTAATCACATGCGTTTTAATAGCAGTAAGACAGGAAGTTAATAATTTAGAAAGTTCAGAGGTAGTGCAAGAGCTAGAATTTGCCATCAACCGTGCTTTATTTGTGTTGGCGATTTATTTGTGTTGTTGTTTGTTACTTGCTGTGTGTGTCGCTTGTGTCTTTTGGTTTTGGATGGCCGTTTTGTGGGAAAGTGGCTGTCCTTATGGCCTTCCTTTGTTTGGGTTTCCATTGTGGTCTGGTCGCTTGGTGTTTGTATTTCTTTCCCTTTGGTGTCTTTTATGGGTGGAGTAAGTTAATTGTATCAATTCCTGATCTTTGTTTTACTTCTACTTTATAAGGTCTTTTATGAAGTTTTGGTAACCAGTATAGCGTAGGAAGCTTGTCTTGGCCTTCGGTAACACACACAGCAAACTTGGTGGCTGAATGACAAATATGTTTATCTACTATAGCTCTCTCTACAGCTAAATGCTGAAGTTCATAGGCCTTAGTACCACCAAGCTCCTGCTTAAGCGTATTAACATATTGGAGCCATTACACAACGACGACGTTGTTAGCGGCCTTGACTGCATGGGCCAAAACAAACTTCTTATGAAATCCTTGAATACCTAGTTTAAGATGACGTAATGACGTCTTAAGCTTAGGAGGTAATAAGTTAGTATTTTGAGAATAGAAAGAAATGCGTTTATTCACTAGTTTTAAAATGCTAAGTTTCCAGTCCTTAAGGGCTTTATGCTCAACATACTCTCGCTTACACCATCGATTACCGAATTCATTCAAGGAAGCAGTGATTTCATCTCAACATTTACTGAAATCAATTTTAGAAGGAAACTGATATTTCGGTCCTTTATAAATTATATTCCTTATCATAGAATCAGGAATAATTTTCAAATTGCCAGTAATTACATGACCAGCAGCAGGATAGCAATACACTGAGTTTTTACAATCAAATGAATCAGGAGTATTAGTATCAATATCAAGATCTGAAACAAGTTTATTGCACGACCTGCAGAAAAAGCGACCGACTGAAGTCAGTTGATTTTCTAAGAGTGCCCTAAAATCACCGTGTCATTTTGTCATTCGGTCATTCTGTCAGTATGTCAGTCTGTCTGTCCGTCCGTAACACGTTTGTGAAAATTGGTGATAGTGACTTAACCGCTCGGAATATTCAAACAATTTTTGGCATACTGATAGATATCAATGAGATCTAACCAATGAACTTGCGAAATATTACATTACGTTTAGTATAGCCTCGCCGAGGCGAAAAATGTGAAAATTTTCGAACTGCTTCTCCTCGGAGACCGTTGGGCCGATTGAAGTCAAATTTCATATGGAGCCTCTATGGGATGGGGGAAACCAAAATTCGCTCATGGGGTCCAGGTCACATGACCAAAATGGCCGCCAAACCATATATGGTCTGTCTGTCTGTCCGTCCGTAACCCGTTTGTGAAAATTGGTGATAGTGACTTAACCGCTCGGAATATTTAAACAATTTTTGGCATACTGATAGATATCATTGAGATCTAACCAATGATCTTGCGAAATATTACATTCCATTTAGTATAGCCTCGCCGAGGCGAAACATGTGAAAATTTTCGAACTGCTTCTCCTCGGAAACCGTTGGGCCGATTGAAGTCAAATTTCATATGGAGCCTCTATGGGATGGGGGAAACCAAAATTTGCTCATGGGGTCCGGTCACATGACCAAAATGGCCGCCAAGCCATATGTGGTCTGTCTGTCTGTCCGTCCGTAACCTGTTTGTGAAAATTGGTGATAGTGACTTAACTGCTTGGAATATTTAAACATTTTTTGGCATCCTGATAGATATCAATGAGATCTAACCAATGAACTTGCGAAATATTACATTCCATTTAGTATAGCCTCGCCGAGGCGAAAAATGTGAAAATTTTCGAACTGCTTCTCCTCGGAAACCGTTGGGCCGATTGAAGTCAAATTTCATATGGAGCCTCTATGGGATGGGGGAAACCAAAATTTGTTCATGTAGTCCATGTCACATGATCAAAATGGCCGCCAAGCCATATATGGTAAAAACCCTTCAAAAATAGTCTTCTCCAGAACCACTGGGCAGATTTCCACGAAACTTGATAAATAGCATCTGGGACGTAGGCCCA
Source organism: Lucinisca nassula (assembly GCA_963580285.1). Lineage (NCBI taxonomy): Eukaryota > Metazoa > Mollusca > Bivalvia > Lucinida > Lucinidae > Lucinisca > Lucinisca nassula. The sequence goes on along the minus strand of CAUZLF010000312.1, from coordinate 49,948 downwards.
TCATAAATTGCTAAAATGGTGACCCTGGGTTGACCTTGACTTTCTTTGTGCCTAGATCAAACTTTGACACATATGCTTTTGCAATGGAAAAGTGAGAATGCATTTTATCCTGCAAACGATTCAGAATACAGTACTAAAGTATAAGATATATTTTTGCTCCTTACGATAAGGCGCATTTATTGGGGGAACCGTTTTAGGTCCAGGTCACATGACCAAAATGGCCGCCATACCCATATATGGTAACACTCATAAAGCTAAAAGCATCCGGCGGGTCGTGCACTTCAGCTGAAGCACTGGTTGAAATTAAAAATGATAGATCTAACAGGTTTGATATATTTATAGCAAATTATAGGTGTTTCAGTATTTTGAAAATAAGCAGGAATGGAAGAAAGCACCGAGCTCTCACGGAAGATACTGGGCAAATCTATAAAATCCATACCCTTATTAATGAATTAATAATGGATATTTTGAAGAAATGGTGTTTATGATTAATTTCAGAATCAATGTAAGGACGGAGAGTATGCTGAGTATAGCCTCTAGTTAAGAGAGCCGCATCATATAACTGATTAGAACTATCGTAGAATTTATTCGGCTTGGTGTCCAGAAGACGTAAAACAGGAATGGGTAATGAACTTAAAAATGAAAGAATAGAGTGGCGTCCATGATTTAATAATATAATTGACAGTCACTTCATTCTAGTATTGTTTCGTTTAAACGCACGTAATTTACGTTTAAAAGCTTCCTAACTCCTGATTAAGAAGTTTAGCGGCTAATAATTTATAACGAGTGTTGAAGTCGGATACATGACTAGACACTCTAGCGAATCGAATCAACTGCGAAATATAAACCCCGTACGATGTCGCACGATGAACATCACCGTCCAAATAAGGAAAATTTACAATCTCGAAATCAAAATCATCACGTTTGTCATAAATTTTGCAAGAAACAAATCCATCTACAATAGATAAATGTAAATCCAAAAAGGGGGCCTCGGTATCAGAGGAATTTGCCTTGTTTAACTGAAGTTCTAGGGGATGAAGTCAGTTACATGACTACACACTCTGGCAAATCGAATTAATTGTGAAATATAAACGCCATAGGATGGCGCACGTGGAACATCACCATCCAAAAAAGGAAAGATAGATGTAAATCCGTCAAACAACGACCACATTTTAGCAGCCTTATCTGTTGGAGCCAAACCAAACTTCTTATGAAATTCTTGAATACCCAGTTTAAAGTAGCGTTAAGACGTTTCAGTTATGAGGTGTAATCCTTGCTTCCAAAGGATAACCCTTTTATGGAATATATTTAGTGTTCGGGGGTAATAAGTTGATATTTTGAGAGTATATAGAAATGCGTTTGTTTACTGGTTTCAGAATGCTAAATTTCCATTCCATTCTTATTTTCCAGTTCTTTGGTGTATTCCTTGCTTCCAAAGGATAGCCCTTTCTAGAATATATTTTAGAGACTAATACTGCTAATAAAAAGGGACCATTTTCCACCGCATAGGATAACTGACGTAAATAAACTTTCACATTTTATTTTAGGAGCGTGATTTAAGGGAAGTATGTAGATCTACTATAAGGAAACTTAGTAGAATATTTGTGTTGATTTGTTATTTTTTTTTTTTTTTTTTTTTGTTTTTTTTTTCTACTTGCCTGATCCAAGTTACCGTCAGGTATTCAAACACTGTTGTTCCATGGATCGATAACACGATCAAACACCTAATCAGAAGACGTGACAGAATGTACTTTCGTGCTCGTAAGTCTAGCAATCCCGACGTGAAGAACCATTACAAAAGGTTCAGAGCACATGTACAAAAGGTAATTAGAGATGCATATTGGAATCATGTTTCCAGCATCTTTACCTTTGATGATGAAAATATTGATCCCGAGGGCCCCCAGAAGAATGGAAAAGTTAAGATGGTCATTTGTAAAGTCCCTGAAAAAAGAATCATTTGGGATCACTTCACTTAGAGAAAATGGAATTTTGAAAACTGAATCACGCGAAAAGGCAAATATATGTAATAAGCAGTTTCAATCGGCGTTTACACGTGAAGCTGACGGTGAGCTACCATCAAAAGGTACAAGTCCGTTCCCCTCTATGGGGGACATAACAGTTGACCCCAAAGGGGTCGCAAAACTGTTGGACAAGCTCAACATACATAAGGCATCTGGGCCTGACGGTCTGCATGCCAGGGTGCTTAAGGAATGTAGTGCTGAAATATCTCCCCTGCTGGCCTTTATTTTCAATGAATCACTTGCTCGGGGCACTGTACCAGATGACTGGCGACAAGCAAACGTAACCCCGGTCTTTAAGAAAGGAGAAAAATATGATGCTGCGAATTACAGACCGGTGTCGCTCACATGCATCTGTTGCAAAACCCTGGAGCATATATTAGTCAGCAACATTAACAAGCACCTAGCCTTTGAAAGCATTCTTGCTGACTGCCAGCATGGTTTCCGAAGTCGAAGGTCTTGTGAAACTCAATTAGTTCAGTTCTACCATGACATAGTGAGCAATCTGGATGGGGCCATTAATCGTGGCCACAAACAGACTGACCTGATTATCATGGATTTTGCAAAGGCCTTCGACAAGGTACCTCACAGGAGGCTATTGTACAAACTAGATCATTATGGGATTAGAGGATCCACACTTAAGTGGGTTAGCTCATGGCTCTCTGGACGCACTCAACAAGTTGTACTTGACGGCCAAGCGTCGGATCCAGTCCCTGTTTTGTCCGGTGTCCCACAAGGTTCGGTACTTGGACCGGTCCTTTTCTTGATATTTATTAATGATCTTCCTGATAATATCAGGTCATCTGTTCGTTTGTTTGCTGATGATTGTGTTTTGTATAGGAACATATATACTACTTCTGACTGTCTTATCTTACAAGATGACCTGGATAGCCTAGCACGTTGGGAGGCCGATTGGCAAATGAAGTTCAATGTGGCCAAATGTCATTCAATGAGGGTGTCACGGCACCCTCCAGACAAGCAGATTAAATTCAACTACTCATTACATCAGCATACTTTGGAACACGTCCAATCCGCAAAATATCTTGGTATCACCATTACTGATAATCTTGATTGGGGTCAACATATTTCTGAGATTACCTCTAAAGCAACTAGGACATTAGGGTTTCTTAGACGTAATTTGGCTTTTGCACCTAGGCAGACAAAGGGTGTTGCATACAAAACCTTGGTTAGACCTCAATTAGAGTATGCATCACCTGTTTGGCACCCCCATGTTAAAACTCAGGTTCAGCAGGTTGAGAAGGTTCAGAGAACGGCTGCCCGATGGACCTGCAGGCGATGGCGGAACAGAAGCAGTGTTGGTGATATGCTCGATGAGCTGGAGTGGCCATCCTTGGAGGCCCGTCGCGAGCAGTCCTCTTTAACCTTCTTTTATAAGATTCACTCTGACACAGTGTCTCTTAATAAAGATAAATACTTGACCCCTGTGACTACTTCAACTCAAACAAGGGCATCAAAACTAAACAATAGTCAATATCGTAGGTACCAGGCCTATAGTGATGCCCTGAAGAATTCTTTCTTCCCTAGAACTATTCCTCAGTGGAATAGTCTTCCCTCCTCTGTGGTAAATGCCAAAACTGCAGAGGAGTTCAAAGCCCGCATAGTGTAGATTGGGATCCAGAGGTGTGCGTTTTAGTACACCTCTGAAAGCAGATTGTAAATAGTTTTAAGAACTCATCCAGTGGGTGTGTTTTTTTTTTTTTTTTTTTGCTAAATTCTAAATTTAGCGCACCACCCAACTGAGGTAATGGCCAAGTTTGACCGACTCAGTATATGAAGATAGATAGGAAATGCATTCTAAATGATGTAAAACATAAGTCATGACTTGGACCTTCCGGTCACGGGTCGTTTAGCCCGTGAGTCGTTTCGCCCGTGAGTCGTTTCGCCCTGAGCCCTGGGTCATTTCGCCCGTGGGTCGTTTCGCCCTGATTTGGTGGGTCGTTTCGTCCTGATTTTTTTCAAGCCCTATGGATTACGGTTAGATATCTTTGGGTATATAAAGGGGTTGATGGGGGTATGGGGAGTCCCAGAAAATATTGTTATATTCTCGTTTGGTGCTATATTTGACCTTAACCTACTTTTCATGGTTCACGGATTTGAAAACTATTGTGTCAAACCTAAAGTTTATCCTACTATTTATATTCATTTCTCAAACTCTGTAAGAGTTTCATTAATGATACTTGGTACAAACTTGCATCTTGGGATGGCAGCGATAATTCAAGCATCCATATTTGACATTGACCCATTTTCACTGTTCACTGACTTTGTAAAATATTCCGTCAAACCCAGTGACCATCCTACCATTCAAGTTAATTTATCAAGAACTATAAGAGCTTCGTTAATAGACTTTGTAACAAGCTTGCATCTGGTAATGACAATTATAATGCAATTATCCATATTTGACATTGATATAATAAGACTTAACTTATGGCTGTGAAAATTACTGTGTATATGTAAAACTGTCATATTTTTCTCATTTCTTATTGACTATGTTTTGGGAACTGAAATAAGAAAAATAAAGTGTATGTAAGGACCCACTAATTGCTGTATGAAGTGGAGTTTAGTTGAGGGTCTTCATTATATAGACTTGCTAACATCGATTTTCCACACACAAAAAAAAATCCAAACGAAACGACCCGGCGAAACGACTCACGGGCGAAACGACCCGGATTCCTTAGCATAATAATCAATTCCTTGACAGTTCACCAACAAGCGTGATGTGGAGCGTGATAGCTCAGTGGTTAGTGCACTTGCCTCTGATGCTAGAGGTCCCGGGTTCGATCCCCGGCAGCGGTGTGAAAATTTCGGTGTCCGAACACGCTCCACTGGCATCATTTGCAGGGATGAATGTCATAAAGTGCACCGTCCTTCGGATCGGGACGTTAACTGGAGGCCTCCTGTGCAGGGAGAACCATCCCCTGTGCAGGTTGAAGAACCCTACCGTAATTACATGATTACTGTGTAGGCTTTCATCCTGCAACACTGGAATGTATGAGATATACACCGTCTGTGTCCCCTACCGGGGTTAAGGCGAAACCGGAAGAAAGAAGAAACAAGCTGGTCTGGTCATTCACAGGTATAGTCAGTCGAAAAAAAAATACAACACTTGACTAACAGTCATAATTATCAGTCGCATGTCTATTGTCTTTGAACAAAAGTGTCGGTGAATTGTCTTCAATTGTGTCGGTGAATTGTCTCCAAAAACCGTGTCGGTGGGTTGTCGGTAAATTGTCTTGATTCCCTAAGAAGTTTCGGTTTTCTGTAGGACCTAAATCGGAAGTTCCCAAACAAGTTCCAATTGTTTACTTCCGTTTTCTCAACGTGTTTGCCAAAAAAAAAAAAAAAATTGACGTTGCACCAGCCCGGTAGTCAACTAATTATCGAGGTAAACCACAAATTAGGAACGATGTCGTATTGTCAGATGTTTTTTATTTCTTTTCATTTGCCCATACCGTTACTCGGTAGTCTTATCGGTCGGGTATAAAAGCCAAGGCCGGGCCGGGCCGCCGAGCCAAAAATGTTGATCCGAAGATTTTATTTTTCGTTTCTTGTTATAATTATGATATATATTGTAGTCAGTTGGGTATCAAATTATCATAAATAACATATTTGATGACTGCACAAAGGTTTTTTTTTTTATATTGATTAGATTTCTTGTAATAAACGTTTTTCCTAAAGGCAGTGGCTAGCCGTCCGGTCAGAATCAGAATTGTTACTGGTGACACGTCAAATGACATTCATACACCAGGACCTGTGATGTGGGTGTAGTATCTTTGAATCCGACATAGACAAATATCTGGTTAAATCCGTCTTGGCAGACATTATAGTGGGAAGTTAGTCCCTAGCTCTAACCAAAGAGGTAAATTTAGCTACACAATCATCAGCACCTTCAGCTGTCGAAATAATCGAATCGGGAAGGGCATTCCAATCTCTAATGGTTCTGGGGAAGAACGACTCTTTATAAATGTCAGTTCTTGCGCTAAGGGTCTGAAATGCCAACGAATGGTGATTTCTACAGTATCTAGCTGGGGAAACAAGGTCATCTGTTGGAATGCTGGCAGCACCCTTTAGACCTTTGTATAAAAGGATTAGCCTACTGTCTTTTCTCCTTTTCTTGAGAGACTCCCATTTTAATTTTCCAAGTATTCCAGTCATGCTCCCAGTTTCAAAGCAGTAATTGCGGTGCACACTAATGTCCGGGAATTCGCCGGGAAATGTCCGGGAAATTGGAGGTAGTGGTGTGTTGTCGCTAATATTTCCACTTCGGGTTGTCAGAAATTAATTAAATTAGTATCAAATAAAATTTTTAGCACTATCATAAAAGATGAAAAAATAATAATTTACTTTTTTAACGTTTTAGGGGTCCATTTTTTAAGTTAATTTGTCCGGGAAATTCTCGGATTTTGTCCTGGATGTTGGGGTATTGATGCGTTAACCCTAATATCTCAAATTTAGGTGGTCAGAAATTAATAAAATTAGTATCAAATAAAAATTTTAGCTCAATTTTAAAAGATAGTTAAAAAATATTTTTCATTTTGAATATTTTAGGGGTCCATTTCTGAAGTTAATTTGTCCGGGAAATTCCCGAATGTGTCCTGGATCTTGTGGTAGTTGTGCGTTTTCATAATATCTCGGTTTGTGGTGATCACTTATTGATAACAATTGATATATGTTAAAATTTTAAGTTAAATTCTAAAAAGAATATATAAAAAAACCCTCTTTATACGCTTCAATGGGGCAGTTCTAATGAGTACCCACAACCCGGATTGTATCCAGGATGCCGGGGTATTGGTTCGTTTTCCTTAATTTATCGACTTGTGAGAACGAAAGAAAGACTGCACACCCCTTGTAAATCCTACTTTTCTCTGTATAAAGTTGGATTTACTTGGGTTTCCATTACACAGCTTTCTATGATGTCACACATGTTGCTGCTCACAAGACGGACACTGCCATCGATTTGATGATGAATTCAGACCTAAACATATTCTATAAAACCAAATTTTGCACTTACAGTTTTCACAGCATATCATGTTATCAATATACTGAGGCATTTTGCAGAATCACCAGACTGGAATTTTTACGATTTTACAAGTGAATGAATGAAGTCTTTCTACTATTTCAATCCAGGTAAGCAGCACACGCCAACTTATTATGAGTTAAAGCAATTAACTTAACACATTTTTAATCTCGTTAGAAAATTAATGGCCCGTACAGTCGCTCAAAGTCCGTGCACCTAATTCATCGTCAGGAAGAAATGGATGCGCTTAAATTTCGTTGTTTAAGCAAACAGTATAGAACCAGATCAGATGTCTTATTTTGCGGCCGAGATCAGACGCCAAGTTTTGCAGCGTCTGAGCATCATGGTCCGTCAAATCAGTCAAAGTCTGTACATATAATTCATTGCCAGCAAGAAATGGATGCGGTTAAATTTCGTCGTTGATTAAGCAAACAGTGTAGACCGAGATCAGACGTCGCACTTAGCGGCCCAGATCAGACGCCAAGGTTTGCGCAGCTACTGATCATAATGGTCCGTCAAAGTCCGTACACCTAATTCATTGCTAGCAAGAAATGGATGCGGTTAAATTTCCTCGTTGTTTAAGCAAATAGTGTAGACCCAGATCAGATGTAGCATTTTGCGGCCCAGATCAGACGACATGTTTTGCAGCGTCTGATCATTTGAGTCTACACTGTTTGACTATGTCCCACAAATGGGACGCTAGGCATATATAGATTAAATATCTGGGTTAAATATCTGATCTGCCAGTGGATCTACACTATCTGCCAATGTCCCACAAGTGGGACTCAAGGCATATATGGGTTAAACCTTTGATCAAGATCTACACTGTTTGCCAATGGCCCAACAATGTGGCGCTAGGCATATATGTGTTAAACCGTTGACCAAGTTCTACACTGTTTGCCGTAATTAAAGATTCTTTGAGATCTTCTATAAATTAGTCATGTTGTGTGCACTCATTAGAACTGCCTCAATGAGGTGTATGAAAAGATTTTTTTTATATTCTTTTAGAACTGAACTTAAAATTTAATATATATCAATCGTTATCAATGAGTGATCACCACAAACAGAGATACTATGAAAATGCACAACTACCCCAACATCCAGGACACAACCAGGAATTTCCCGGACAAATTAACTTCAGAAATTGACCCCTAAAATATTCAAAATGAAAAATATCTTTTAATAATCTTTTAGAATGGAGCTAAAATTTTTATTTAATACTAATTTTATTAATTTCTGACCACCCGAAGTTGAGATATTAGGGTTAACGCACCACTACCCCATAATCCAGGACAAAATCCGAGAATTTCCCGGACAAATTAACTAAATAAATGGACCCCTAAAACGTTTTAAAAGTAAATTATGTTTTGATAATCTTTTAGAATGGAGCTTAAAATTTTATTTGATACTAATTTTATTAATTTCTGACCACCCGAAGTGGAGATATTAGGGATAACGCATCACTACCCCCCATTTCCCGGACAATTTCCGGCGATTTCCCGGACAATTCCCGGACATTAGTGTTCGCCAGTAATTGCCTGTTACAAATCTAGCAGCTCTATTCTGAACTTTCTCTATTTCATCGTTAAGGACCACTCCACTGGGGTCCCAGATACAACTACCATATTCCAAGATTGGGCGAACAAGACCTTTATATGCTGCCTCTTTTACATCCTGAGGGCACTGATGAAGATTTCGCCTCAGGAAACCAAGCGTTCTATTATTCTATAATTGCGGGCAAGAGCCCTATCTCCTTTTTTGAAGAGTGGACAGATGTTTGCTAAGAGCCATTCTTTTGGGATTTCACCCGTATCAAGAGACTGTTGAAACAAGTGTGCGAAAACTGGACCCAACTCATTTGCTAGTTCCTTCAGGACTCTGGGATGAAGCTCATCAGGTCCTAAGGCCTTACTGGGGTTTAAGCCTTGAAGTAATTTGATCACTCCTGCAGCTGTCACAACAATATTATTCATGAATGGGGCCGATCTTCCAGTTAATGGGACCTCCGTGAACTCAGTTTTATTAAATGCATCATTGAATTGACCAACTAGTTCCTCTGCCCTTTCAGAGTCTGATTCAGCAACCCCGTCCCCTCCTCTTTTATTAAGGGGCGGGATACCTTGCCTGTCTTTCTTCTGGCTATTAATATATCGGTAGAAGTCTCTGGGATTTGCCTTTACATCACCTACCAAGTTATTCACATACAAATCATGCTGATTTTTTATATCAGTCTTGATTTCACGTCTCAAGTTTTCAAATTTTGTCCGGAGTTTACCACTTCCCGTCTTTTTTGCCTTTGCATGAATCTTATTCCTTCTGCGAATTTTCCTTCTTATCTCTGGAGTGATCCAGGGAATAGAAGAGACAGCCCTACTAGTTTTTGAGGGGATATGATTTTCGGCCGAAGTATGAATGAAAGAAGTTATCAAATCAAAATTCTCCTGTACAGACCGAGCATCTGAATGACCATTAAAGTAATTCTCCTTTGCAAATCTGAGTGCATCCTTCCTCATAGTTTCATAGTCACCTTTCTGATATGAGTACACTTTCCTCCGAGGTTTCTTTATTGGTGGGATGTGAATTTTTAAATATCCGGAGACAACATCGTGGTCACTTAGTTTATCTGGGGAATGAATGTCTTCGAATTGTCCTGGCAAAGTCGTAAGGATCAGATCCAATGTGTTCTTATCACGAGTGGGGAAGTTATCAATTTGTTCAAGGCCATGATCGTTCATAATGTCAATTAATATTTGTCCTTCCGGTACGGGTGGGTTTACTAACTGGAACAGACCCAATAACCGGAACGGACCCCCATTATATTTGCTATTAAATATGTTTATGGAAGCTCCCCAAAACACCATATATTACTTTTGGAATCTGTATTTGACATTTTTGTCAAGGAAATTAGCCTATGTTTTTATAGCAGAAAACGGTACCAGTATATAGCGCAATAGGTCTCTTAAAAGCTTTATTTATCAAAAGAGATCTGACAAAAGTGCCTGACTATTAAAGCACCAGACCAGACAGCTTAATAAGCTCTCAGCTAATTCTACAACAGTTGAATAGTCTATACCATTTTTAAGCTTTTATGCTTAATTTATCTATCTATCTTCTGATACTGCGTCGGTCACATTTGACCATTACCTCGGTTTCTGGTCAACTCGTACCTAAGTCAACTCGTACCTTAGTCAACTCGTACCCGAATTTGGTCAACTCCTACCTAAGTCAACTCGTACCTTAGTAAAAATAAAATTTGTTTTGGGCTAAGTTTGGCTTAAGTACACATATATACAGGTTAACTTTATGGTCTATGCAGACTCCTGATCCATTTCCCGACGATGAAGACGATACATAGTGTGTGCATGGCGCCATTACGCACGTGCGCCAAAATGGCGCCTTTCATGTGTATGACCCCCATATCCCTTTAGCCAGACATAATTTATGGGTGCTCGTTAGAACTATCCCTGTGGGGCAGCTCTAACGAGTGCCAACAATCTATGCTCCAGAGGGATGTGATTGGTACATAACACCATGCTCAACATAAGACGAACTTCATATGTAAATATGTAAATGAAAATAACGAGAAAAATATAATTGTAGAACTTACATTTCATGCTCAGTTGCAAATAAAATGTAGTTATACAATTATAGTTTGTTCTCATATATGCTCAAAACATAAATGTTGGCTAACATGGATGTTGCATATTCCTTATTACTGTTACTAAATATGATAACACACCCGTGCAATATAGTGCGTTTTTCACATCTCCAAAATGGCAATTTTTCTTACGAAAATCCGTGTTTTTTGTGTTTTGTTTTTTTCTTATTTATACTTCAAACACAGGCTGTGATCTTTATTTAGAACGACTCTAACGAGTACCCTCAACCTATGTATTGGAGCATAAATAAAGAAAGATAATGTATACCCCCGTAAACCCGAGTTTCTCTATATAAAGTGAGGTTTAGGGGTGTGCCCATTGCACGGACAAAACCGGTTACATGTCAGCGAGTATAAACACAGCGGGATGTACAGGTAGCACAATAAAAATAAATTCAGTTATTTATATAATTTTATTGCTTAAATTGTAAACATTTGTTATACCGTTTAACTAACAAACTCTTAAATAAAAACATTCATCACGAATGCAAGCCTATATGAATTTTTCCCTCTTAAAACCCACTTTTATATATAAATAGTAAAACTGGGATTTAGTTTTAAGTTTTGTCAGAACAAAAACAGCCGCTCGCCGGCAAAATTAAAGCAATTAAAAACAGTCTTTAATGAAGGACGATTAGATTAAACTAGTACCGATAATCGTTTTTACACCCACATTAATCGGTACACGATTTACTAAAGTGTTAATTAAATTAACCCAAATGGAATCTTCCATCTTATATATTTCGAAATTTAGGGTTGTCAGGTTGTGTTTTCTTCAAAATTTATTCGGGAAGTAGCTAAACTTTTTCAAACAGCGTCCGCCCTGATCAGACGACGCCGCCTTCTGCGGCGTCTGATCTGGGCATTCAGTGTTTGACTACCCAAATGGAATTTGCCATCTTATATATTTCGAAATTTAGGGGTGTCAGGTTGTGTTTTCTTCAAAAATTTATTCGGGAAGTGGCTAAACTTTAAAAAACAGCGTAGGCCCTGATCATACGACGCCGCATTCTGCAGCGTCTGATCTGGGTCTGCAGTGTTTGACAAGGCACCCTTTTGTGGGTTTCTGATACTGAATGGGTTAAAAGTGAATAATTATAAAAAATAATAATAATAATGATAATAATAATAATAACAATAATAAAAATAATAATAACTAGAGCAGGTAGATGGCGCGCCTTCGCATATCCCCGCGTTCTGCGGCGTCGGATCTGGGCCTGCAGTGTTTGACAAGGTACCCCTTTGTGGGTTTCAGGGACGTAATGGGTTTAAAGTGAATAATACTAATAAAATAATAATAAAAATAATAATAACTAGAGCAGGTTGATGGCGCGCGATCGCAAATCCCCGCACTGTGAAAACCATGTTACAATAAAAGGACCCAAAGTACTTCTTTCTGGCCTCCGGTGAACTCGAGACATGTCTAGGGGCAAGTTATAACCCATTTCAACTATTGTTCGGCAAAAAAATAGAGTACCCCACCTACCCCTGGGGTACGAGTTGACCAAAATAGGTACGAGTTGACTAGGGGGTACGAGTTGACCAAAGAACGGGTTGACCAAAAACAGGTACGAGTTGACCAGTTACCATTACCTCAGGTGTATATTACATACACTCCAGTTTTGCAGGATGAAAGCCTACACAGTAATTACGGTAGGGATCTTTAACCTGCACAGGGGATGGTTCTCCTTGCACAGGGGGCCTCCAGTAAACGTCCCGATCCAAAGGACGGTGCACTTAATGACATTCATCCCTGCAAATGATGCCAATGGACCGTGTTTGGAAATTTTATCGCCGCTGCCGGGGATTGAACCCGGGACCTCTAGCATCAGAGGCAAGTGCACTAACCACTGAGCTATCACGCTCCACAGCACTATTATACCTGCTGCGATATTTACTCTATCAATGGTATGACATGTCGCATCATCACGAACACACGCCCATGTAGTTTTTACCCACTTAAGCCCCACTTTTAAATAGTAAAACTCGGGATCCAGGTGGTAAACGATATTTTTCTTATTTCTGATTAAAATCATAGATTGTGAGTTCTCACCGAGGCGGTTCTAACGAGTACCAACAATCTATGTTTTGACCAGAAAAATACGTCAGATTTTATATTCAGAAAAGTACCACTTTTTTTTTTATTTTGGTGGTATTTTTTTTTTTCAATATAGTTGAATAGGTGTGTTTTCATAATGCGGCGATACCCCTTTTGCGACAAGAATTTTAATAGGTTGTATTTAAAAAGAACAGAATTCATATTCAAATTCTTCCTAAGTCCTTTCTGCTGACCATCTTTTCCAAAATGGACTAGGTCCTTGTTGTAATCTGTGGGGAACTCGATGTTCTTAAAAGTAATAAAGTCCTCTTTAAACACCTTTCGTAAACGTCTATTTATAATCTCTCTTTTGTCGTCGAAAATTTCTTTAGTCAGTCCAGGAGATTTAGAGAAATCTCTATGTTCTGAAATTTCTGTCACGTAGATTTTTTTACACCAGCTGCTTTTAGGGGCTCACTGGGGCATACTTTATTTGTTTTCTAATTCGGCTCCATTTTCGGCTGTATTTTATAGGTTTTGTGTACTCGTTTTAACCGCCGCAAAGAGGCGAATCTAACGAACACTCACAACATATTTTTAAGAAAACCTGCCTATATATGTCTATAGGCATTTTGTCTACCAAAAATGAAAATCTTTATATAAAAATCTAATAGTCTCTCCAAACATAGATAGAGTAAATGATTAGAACCGCATAGGCGAGTACCCACAAACTATGTTTTTGAACAGAAATAAACAAAGTAGAAGTAAAACAAAGATCAGGAATCGATACAATTAACTTACTCCACCCATCAAAGACATCAAAGGGAAAGAAACACAAACATTAAGCGAACAGACCATAATGGAAACCTAAACAAAGGAAGGCCATAAGGACAGTTACTCTCCCACAAAATGGCCATATGGCCATCCAAAATAAAAAGACACAAGTGATACACACAGTAAGTAACAAACAACAACATAAATAAACCGCCACAGAAGAACCGCCTTGGAACGGTCAGTGGAAAGATTTCCACTGGGGGGCTTAAATCGATTTTACGTGGCCACAATCCTCCCCCTTACTTCCGTCGCGATTTAGACAAATAATTTGTTCAGTCCGCATGAAGGCCTCCTAACTCATCAGTGCAACATCTCCGTGAACACAAAAAATCAAAGAACCACAGAGGTGAGACAACGGCGAGGCCTCGACAGCAAGAAACCACTGAAATGCTGGACATGCAGTCTGTCGTATAACATCCATGTTGTACCCAATCTTTTTATATCGAAGAATGGTTTACGAAATTGGGTGCTGAAGTCATTGCGGTTATATATTTTTCTGAATTTATATACTAAGTCACCATAAAATTCGGGTTCCGATAGACCTTGTTGCAGAAGAGATTTAAGTCCAATATTGAATTTAGAAATTAAATCAGAATGGCGTCTATAAAATTTTGAAAAGGCTTTGCGTGGTTTATGGTACCGATAACCCTGATTAAGGAGTTTAGCCGTTAATAATTTATTACGAGTGTTGAAGTCAGTTACATGACTACACACTCTACACACTCATGTATACCACTTTAAACCCGAGCTTTACTACATGTATGTAAAAAGTGGGGTGGATAATGGGGCTCGAAATTATACAGGCCTGTTTTCATGACACAAGTTTCTAAATTTAATATCATTTTTTTTTTCAATATGTTTTTGTTTGTTTGATTTGAGGTTTAACGTCCCTGTCAACACTGTAAAGGTCATTTTGGAGACGTTGCTTCCAATTTTGTGGGACTTTTACCCGACATTGAGATGAAATGACATCTCAAGCCCTGTCGCTCAATGAAGCCAATATGGTTTATTAGCATGGACGGTCCGCCTCGCACCACAGTTCCTGGACAGGCTTAGATCCTCTAAGCGGTTTACCCGTACTAGTGTGCGGGCGGGATTCAGCTCTGTGTGGAAGCATCGTGCAGCCCATACATTTCTTCAAGCCCCTATGGGCGGGGGCGTGTTATTATTTTATAGCATCAGTAAAATATCTTATTGAATTACAAAAAAATGTAATCCGGTTATTTGAGCAATTAATTCAGGTGTCAATAAAGAGTAACAGTAATTAAGGAACTTGTCAAAACGCCAGCGGTTAATCTCGTAATACACACACTAGGTGCGATAAATTAATGCGGCGAAAAAAGAAAGCAATGTAAAGATATTTCATTGAGCGGCAGGGCTTGAGATGTCATTTCATCCAAATTTATGGTAAAAGTCCCACAAAATCGGAAGCAGCGTCTCCAAAATGATCTAAATAGTGCTGACTGGGACGTTAAACCTCAAATCAAACAAACAACAAATGAACATCAAAAGTAAATAGCTCGCAGGATAGACTGCGGAATACAGCTATAATATTTCATTTAATTGATGTTATTAACATTTGGTCATCCTGTTGCTGATGCTGTACGGGTATCTAATTTATTATTATTGTGGTCATGAATTGTGTCTTTTAACCTGAGGGGCCCAATTGGAATTGTCTAATATTTCCGTGAGAATAGAATAGAATACAATATTTCGGCAGGGTTTTCATCGCTTCCCTTGATGTGAAACCAAGTAACTTTATGTATGAATATAATATTTATATGAATATTTGGAATTGGATACGAAAAAATACTTAGAAAAATGAAAATTAGGTCGAAAATAGGTTATTGCAGGTCCGTCCCGGTTATCAGGTCCGTTCCGGTTATTCAACGCACCGGTCCGGTACCAGACGACCAGCCTACAAGTCTGCCTGTCCGGTACCGGACGACCATCCGACGAGTCTGCTCATCCGGTACTGGACGGCTAGCCAACCAACGTAGGAATGGCTAGCCGTCCGGTAGTAAATTTTAGTCTCTCATTTCATATAGGGTACAAATGCTGAATAGCACTTTTATCGTTTTTTGGAGTACTGGATGCTAAATACTTCTTACTTTGAGACTGTGCAAATGTCATTGAGATCATTTTAAAAATAAGGCAAATAAACACAGTCGTATCGGTAATGCATGATTTTCGTAACAATTATGCCTGTGATAATAAAAGCTGTAGCCGTGTTTACTTATTTCTAATACTATTACTTCCAATAAAATATTTATAAATAACAACCAATCGGTAATATAACTTAATATTTTTTATAAGTTTATATATTGTACATTTCCCTTATTTATGTAAATGCGTAAAACGTATGATCCAACAGTCGGGAAAAACAACTAATAGCAATTGAGCAGTACCGTAAATCCTAAGAAATAAGAATCTTGATGACTTGCAGTTATTCTCGAAAATTTTTTAACAAATTTGTTTCACGATCGAGCAAAGAGTCCAAAAGGTGTAGACAGAATGGCAAACACTGTAGACTCTGCTTCAGGAGCAGTCTGATCCGGGACTGCATTATTTGCCAAAGCCTACCTGTCCCAATACATGGACTCATTACGGTAATTACTCTTCCCATGGAGTTTCGGATCGTTGCCTTTATGTGTGCCCTGCTAACAAGATAATTACACCTAATTGATATTTCTTTGTACCTGCCATGTTGAACTGATAGGTTGAATAAATATGCTTCCCAAATTTAATGTTAATCTATCACAAGACCAAGCTCAACATCAGACAAACATTTGTAGATTTTAATAATAACAATAATAATATAAAAATAGAAATTATTACATTGACATAATAATAATAATAATAATAATAACTGTCACAGTGCCTGGACAATGCTTTGAGTACAACAGTCTATTGCATCGGAGTCAATTACAATTATGTCCCTTACTGAAATTTAGTGAAAAAATTGTCGCTCCTGGCAACGAACTGGTGATAAGAATTCAGTTAGAGTAAATTAGAAATATTTTTTATTACACCATAGAGTAGATAATATTGTTTGGAACGCATACCCTATATAAACTGATAGACCTAAATTTTTTACTACCGGACGGCTAGCCATTCCTACGTGGGTCGGCTAGCCGTCTGGTACTGGACAAGCAGATTCCTTGGCTGGTCGTCCGGTACCGGACGGCTAGCCACTGCTTTTCCGAAATCGAGGGTATAAAAGCCAAGGCCGGGAAAAATGATAATAGTTCTTAATTTCTTGCTAATGTGCAGGTTAAAGTACTTCTTTTTGTCCTGAAAATATTTGAATTTAATGATTGTCGGGAGCGGAATCTCGACAAGGCCATATACTATCTTGTAGAACAACAGTAGGCGAGCATCTGCCGTCTCTGTTCCAATGATCTCCATCCAAGGGTATTCATCTGGGTCACACTACTATATGAAGAGTAGTCATGTTTGACCCATCTAGTTGCTCTTCTTTGGACTTGCTCAATCTTGTTTATATTTGACTGGGTATATGGGCTCCACACTGGGGAGGCATACTCAAGCTTGGGCCTAACAAGGGTATTATAAGCTGTTTCACGTATGCCTTGATGTTTGGTGCGTATATTCCTACGTATGAAGCCCAGGGTCTGATTTGCTTTGGTGGTCACGTTATGAATATGGGTGTTCCAAGTTAAATCAAGGCTAAATATACACATACATGTTAACAAATATAACAATTGATTTTTTTATTTCTTTAATTCCAGCTTCCAGTAACGATACTTTTTTTTCCTTTTCGGTACATTTCGGTTGTTTCCTTTAGTAAAGTTAATCTAAAAATAGAAATTTGATCATTTAACCCTTTACCACTCAGGGATTTTGTGAATTTCGCTGATTTTCACAGTGTTGCACCTGACAGCAACTTCAACTAGCCATTAGTTCATAAAGGATGGTCTGTTTTACACCAAACTCCGTATGAATGTTCATTAGGCAGTAGCCTTTCAAATGCAACCTTTCATGACTTGATCATTGTTGTCATGGTAAAGAGAGGGCATCTCAAAGTTGGCAAAAAGTGTGTTTTCACATGAATTTTTGACCGCATTTCAATCTTCACACAGCTGTAAAGGCAACAATTAAGATGTTTGGCACTGGCCATTTTCACTGTTTGCAACATGTTTTATCAGCATCAATTTTCAGGCATTTTTGACCCCAGACACCCTCAGATATAAATTTAGGGGCCGGTTGGGCCATACACCCAAAATTTTTCGGGATGTGAGGGGGGGGGGGGGGGGCGTTGTCCCCCCCCCCTTCAATCCTCCCAGAATATTTTTAGTGGGGAGGCGCGCGAAAAAAATTTTCAGGCATTTTTGACCCCAGACACCCTCAGATATAAATTTAGGGGCCGGTTGGGCCATACACCCAAAATTTTTCGGGATGTGAGGGGGGGGGGACAACGCCCCCCCCCCCTTCAATCCCCCAAGAATATTTTTAGTGGGGAGGCGCGCGAAAAAACAGTTCACTTTATTGCCCAACAAATCCTAAAGCAAACATAACTATCCAGGGGTAGAAATGCAGATTTTAGGTGCTTCTGGGGCTTAAAATTGGGGGGAGGGGGTGCAGACACGTAAAAAACACGTATCTGAGTGGTAAAGGGTTAAGATGATTTTGATATGTTTATTATATTTTCTATTTACACATGATAAAAATAATCAAATTGTAATATCATCAGGAAAACAATTCCTTTAACCGACAAAATCATTAGAAATTAAGAAATATTTCCTTTTTTCCCGGCCTTGGCTTTTATACCACTTGCTTTCGGAAAAATAGATTTTACAAGAAAATCAAACAATGGAGAGAGATGAACCTTTGTGCAGTTATCAAATACGTTGTTCATAATAATTTAACCCTTTACCACTCAGGGATTTTGTGAATTTCGCTGATTTTCACAGTGTTGCACCTGACAGCAACTTCAACTAGCCATTGTTTCATAATGGATGGTCTGTTTTACACCAAACTCGGTCAGAATGTTCATTGGGCAGTAGCCTTTCAAATGCAACCTTTCATGACTTGATCATTGTTGTCATGGTAAAGAGGGGGCATCTCAAAGTTGGCAAAAAGTGTGTTTTCACATGAATTTTTGACCACATTTTAATCTTCACACAGCTGTCAAGGCAACAATTAAGGTGTTTGGCACTGGCCATTTTCACTGTTTGCAGCATGTTTTATCAGCATCAATTTTCAGGCATTTTTGACCCCAGACACCCTCAGATATAAAATTTTAGCGGCCGGTTGGGCCATACACCCAAAATTTTTCGGGATGTGAGGGGGGCGTTGCCATTCTTTTGGGATTTCACCCGTATCAAGAGACTGTTGAAACAAGTGTGCGAAAACTGGACCCAACTCATTTGCTAGTTCCTTCAGGACTCTGGGATGAAGCTCATCAGGTCCTAAGGCCTTACTGGGGTTTAAGCCTTGAAGTAATTTGATCACTCCTGCAGCTGTCACAACAATATTATTCATGAATGGGGCCGATCTTCCAGTTAATGGGACCTCCGTGAACTCAGTTTTATTAAATGCATCATTGAATTGACCAACTAGTTCCTCTGCCCTTTCAGAGTCTGATTCAGCAACCCCGTCCCCTCCTCTTTTATTAAGGGGCGGGATACCTTGCCTGTCTTTCTTCTGGCTATTAATATATCTGTAGAAGTCTCTGGGATTTGCCTTTACATCACCTACCAAGTTATTCACATACAAATCATGCTGATTTTTTATATCAGTCTTGATTTCACGTCTCAAGTTTTCAAATTTTGTCCGGAGTTTACCACTTCCCCTCTTTTTTGCCTTTGCATGAATCTTATTCCTTCTGCGAATTTTCCTTCTTATCTCTGGAGTGATCCAGGGAATAGAAGAGACAGCCCTACTAGTTTTTGAGGGGATATGATTTTCGGCCGAAGTATGAATGAAAGAAGTTATCAAATCAAAATTCTCCTGTACAGACCGAGCATCTGAATGACCATTAAAGTAATTCTCCTTTGCAAATCTGAGTGCATCCTTCCTCATAGTTTCATAGTCACCTTTCTGATATGAGTACACTTTCCTCCGAGGTTTCTTTATTGGTGGGATGTGAATTTTTAAATATCCGGAGACAACATCGTGGTCACTTAGTTTATCTGGGGAATGAATGTCTTCGAATTGTCCTGGCAAAGTCGTAAGGATCAGATCCAATGTGTTCTTATCACGGGTGGGGAAGTTATCAATTTTTTCAAGGCCATGATCGTTCATAATGTCAATTAATATTTGTCCTTCCGGTACGGGTGGGTTTACTAACTGGAACAGACCCAATAACCGGAACGGACCCCCATTATATTTGCTATTAAATATGTTTATGGAAGCTCCCCAAAACACCATATATTACTTTTGGAATCTGTATTTGACATTTTTGTCAAGGAAATTAGCCTATGTTTTTATAGCAGAAAACGGTACCAGTATATAGCGCAATAGGTCTCTTAAAAGCTTTATTTATCAAAAGAGATCTGACAAAAGTGCCTGACTATTAAAGCACCAGACCAGACAGCTTAATAAGCTCTCAGCTAATTCTACAACAGTTGAATAGTCTATACCATTTTTAAGCTTTTATGCTTAATTTATCTATCTATCTTCTGATACTGCGTCGGTCACATTTGACCATTACCTCGGTTTCTGGTCAACTCGTACCTAAGTCAACTCGTACCTTAGTCAACTCGTACCCGAATTTGGTCAACTCCTACCTAAGTCAACTCGTACCTTAGTAAAAATAAAATTTGTTTTGGGCTAAGTTTGGCTTAAGTACACATATATACAGGTTAACTTTATGGTCTATGCAGACTCCTGATCCATTTCCCGACGATGAAGGCGATACATAGTGTGTGCATGGCGCCATTACGCACGTGCGCCAAAATGGCGCCTTTCATGTGTATGACCCCCATATCCCTTTAGCCAGACATAATTTATGGGTGCTCGTTAGAACTATCCCTGTGGGGCAGCTCTAACGAGTGCCAACAATCTATGCTCCAGAGGGATGTGATTGGTACATAACACCATGCTCAACATAAGACGAACTTCATATGTAAATATGTAAATGAAAATAACGAGAAAAATATAATTGTAGAACTTACATTTCATGCTCAGTTGCAAATAAAATGTAGTTATACAATTATAGTTTGTTCTCATATATGCTCAAAACATAAATGTTGGCTAACATGAATGTTGCATATTCCTTATTACTGTTACTAAATATGATAACACACCCATGCAATATAGTGCGTTTTTCACATCTCCAAAATGGCAATTTTTCTTACGAAAATCCGTGTTTTTTGTGTTTTGTTTTTTTCTTATTTATACTTCAAACACAGGCTGTGATCTTTAGTTAGAACGACTCTAACGAGTACCCTCAACCTATGTATTGGAGCATAAATAAAGAAAGATAATGTATACCCCCGTAAACCCGAGTTTCTCTATATAAAGTGAGGTTTAGGGGTGTGCCCATTGCACGGACAAAACCGGTTACATGTCGGCGAGTATAAACACAGCGGGATGTACAGGTAGCACAGTAAAAATAAATTCAGTTATTTATATAATTTTATTGCTTAAATTGTAAACATTTGTTATACCGTTTAACTAACAAACTCTTAAATAAAAACATTCATCACGAATGTAAGCCTATATGAATTTTTCCCTCTTAAAACCCACTTTTATATATAAATAGTAAAACTGGGATTTAGTTTTAAGTTTTGTCAGAACAAAAACAGCCGCTCGCCGGCAAAATTAAAGCAATTAAAAACAGTCTTTAATGAAGGACGATTAGATTAAACTAGTACCGATAATCGTTTTTTACACCCACATTAATCGGTACACGATTTACTAAAGTGTTAATTAAATTAACCCAAATGGAATCTTCCATCTTATATATTTCGAAATTTAGGGTTGTCAGGTTGTGTTTTCTTCAAAATTTATTCGGGAAGTAGCTAAACTTTTTCAAACAGCGTCCGCCCTGATCAGACGACGCCGCCTTCTGCGGCGTCTGATCTGGGCATTCAGTGTTTGACTACCCAAATGGAATTTGCCATCTTATATATTTCGAAATTTAGGGGTGTCAGGTTGTGTTTTCTTCAAAAATTTATTCGGGAAGTGGCTAAACTTTAAAAAACAGCGTAGGCCCTGATCATACGACGCCACATTCTGCAGCGTCTGATCTGGGTCTGCAGTGTTTGACAAGGCACCCTTTTGTGGGTTTCTGATACTGAATGGGTTAAAAGTGAATAATTATAAAAAATAATGATAATAATAATAATAACAATAATAAAAATAATAATAACTAGAGCAGGTTGATGGCGCGCCATCGCATATCCCCGCGTTCTGCGGCGTCGGATCTGGGCCTGCAGTGTTTGACAAGGTACCCCTTTGTGGGTTTCAGGGACGTAATGGGTTTAAAGTGAATAATACTAATAAAATAATAATAAAAATAATAATAACTAGAGCAGGTTGATGGCGCGCGATCGCAAATCCCCGCACTGTGAAAACCATGTTACAATAAAAGGACCCAAAGTACTTCTTTCTGGCCTCCGGTGAACTCGAGACATGTCTAGGGGCAAGTTATAACCCATTTCAACTATTGTTCGGCAAAAAAATAGAGTACCCCACCTACCCTTGGGGTACGAGTTGACCAAAATAGGTACGAGTTGACTAGGGGGTACGAGTTGACCAAAGAACGGGTTGACCAAAAACAGGTACGAGTTGACTTAGGTACGAGTTGACCAGTTACCATTACCTCAGGTGTATATTACATACACTCCAGTTTTGCAGGATGAAAGCCTACACAGTAATTACGGTAGGGATCTTTAACCTGCACAGGGGATGGTTCTCCTTGCACAGGGGGCCTCCAGTAAACGTCCCGATCCGAAGGACGGTGCACTTAATGACATTCATCCCTGCAAATGATGCCAATGGAGCGTGTTTGGAAATTTTATCGCCGCTGCCGGGGATTGAATCAGGGACCTCTAGCATCAGAGGCAAGTGCACTAACCACTGAGCTATCACGCTCCACAGCACTATTATACCTGCTGCGATATTTACTCTATCAATGGTATGACATGTCGCATCATCACGAACACACGCCCATGTAGTTTTTACCCACTTAAGCCCCACTTTTAAATAGTAAAACTGGGGATCCAGGTGGTAAACGATATTTTTCTTATTTCTGATTAAAATCATAGATTGTGAGTTCTCACCGAGGCGGTTCTAACGAGTACCAACAATCTATGTTTTGACCAGAAAAATACGTCAGATTTTATATTCAGAAAAGTACCACTTTTGTTTTTTATTTTGGTGGTATTTTTTTTTTCAATATAGTTGAATAGGTGTGTTTTCATAATGCGGCGATACCCCTTTTGCGACAAGAATTTTAATAGGTTGTATTTAAAAAGAACAGAATTCATATTCAAATTCTTCCTAAGTCCTTTCTGCTGACCATCTTTTCCAAAATGGACTAGGTCCTTGTTGTAATCTGTGGGGAACTCGATGTTCTTAAAAGTAATAAAGTCCTCTTTAAACACCTTTCGTAAACGTCTATTTATAATATCTCTTTTGTCGTCGAAAATTTCTTTAGTCAGTCCAGGAGATTTAGAGAAATCTCTATGTTCTGAAATTTCTGTCACGTAGATTTTTTTACACCAGCTGCTTTTAGGGGCTCACTGGGGCATACTTTATTTGTTTTCTAATTCGGCTCCATTTTCGGCTGTATTTTATAGGTTTTGTGTACTCGTTTTAACCGCCGCAAAGAGGCGAATCTAACGAACACTCACGACATATTTTTAAGAAAACCTGCCTATATATGTCTATAGGCATTTTGTCTACCAAAAATGAAAATCTTTATATAAAAATTTAATAGTCTCTCCAAACATAGATAGAGTAAATGATTAGAACCGCATAGGCGAGTACCCACAAACTATGTTTTTGAACAGAAATAAACAAAGTAGAAGTAAAACAAAGATCAGGAATCGATACAATTAACTTACTCCACCCATCAAAGACATCAAAGGGAAAGAAACACAAACATTAAGCGACCAGACCATAATGGAAACCTAAACAAAGGAAGGCCATAAGGACAGTTACTCTCCCACAAAATGGCCATATGGCCATCCAAAATAAAAAGACACAAGTGATACACACAGTAAGTAACAAACAACAACATAAATAAACCGCCACAGAAGAACCGCCTTGGAACGGTCAGTGGAAAGATTTCCACTGGGGGGCTTTAATCGATTTTACGTGGCCACAATCCTCCCCCTTACTTCCGTCGCGATTTAGACAAATAATTTGTTCAGTCCGCATGAAGGCCTCCTAACTCATCAGTGCAACATCTCCGTGAACACAAAAAATCAAAGAACCACAGAGGTGAGACAACGGCGAGGCCTCGACAGCAAGAAACCACTGAAATGCTGGACATGCAGTCTGTCGTATAACATCCATGTTGTACCCAATCTTTTTATATCGAAGAATGGTTTACGAAATTGGGTGCTGAAGTCATTGCAGTTATATATTTTTCTGAATTTATATACTAAGTCACCATAAAATTCGGGTTCCGATAGACCTTGTTGCAGAAGAGATTTAAGTCCAATATTGAATTTAGAAATTAAATCAGAATGGCGTCTATAAAATTTTGAAAAGGCTTTGCGTGGTTTATGGTACCGATAACCCTGATTAAGGAGTTTAGCCGTTAATAATTTATTACGAGTGTTGAAGTCAGTTACATGACTACACACTCTACACACTCATGTATACCACTTTAAACCCGAGCTTTACTACATGTATGTAAAAAGTGGGGTGGATAATGGGGCTCGAAATTATACAGGCCTGTTTTCATGACACAAGTTTCTAAATTTAATATCATTTTTTTTTTCAATATGTTTTTGTTTGTTTGATTTGAGGTTTAACGTCCCTGTCAACACTGTAAAGGTCATTTTGGAGACGTTGCTTCCAATTTTGTGGGACTTTTACCCGACATTGAGATGAAATGACATCTCAAGCCCTGTCGCTCAATGAAGCCAATATGGTTTATTAGCATGGACGGTCCGCCTCGCACCACAGTTCCTGGACAGGCTTAGATCCTCTAAGCGGTTTACCCGTACTAGTGTGCGGGCGGGATTCAGCTCTGTGTGGAAGCATCGTGCAGCCCATACATTTCTTCAAGCCCCTATGGGCGGGGGCGTGTTATTATTTTATAGCATCAGTAAAATATCTTATTGAATTACAAAAAAATGTAATCCGGTTATTTGAGCAATTAATTCAGGTGTCAATAAAGAGTAACAGTAATTAAGGAACTTGTCAAAACGCCAGCGGTTAATCTCGTAATACACACACTAGGTGCGATAAATTAATGCGGCGAAAAAAGAAAGCAATGTAAAGATATTTCATTGAGCGGCAGGGCTTGAGATGTCATTTCATCCAAATTTATGGTAAAAGTCCCACAAAATCGGAAGCAGCGTCTCCAAAATGATCTAAATAGTGCTGACTGGGACGTTAAACCTCAAATCAAACAAACAACAAATGAACATCAAAAGTAAATAGCTCGCAGGATAGACTGCGGAATACAGCTATAATATTTCATTTAATTGATGTTATTAACATTTGGTCATCCTGTTGCTGATGCTGTACGGGTATCTAATTTATTATTATTGTGGTTATGAATTGTGTCTTTTAACCTGAGGGGCCCAATTGGAATTGTCTAATATTTCCGTGAGAATAGAATAGAATACAATATTTCGGCAGGGTTTTCATCGCTTCCCTTGATGTGAAACCAAGTAACTTTATGTATGAATATAATATTTATATGAATATTTGGAATTGGATACGAAAAAAATACTTAGAAAAATGAAAAATAGGCCGAAAATAGGTTATTGCAGGTCCGTCCCGGTTATCAGGTCCGTTCCGGTTATTCAACGCACCGGTCCGGTACCAGACGACCAGCCTACAAGTCTGCCTGTCCGGTACCGGACGACCATCCGACGAGTCTGCTCATCCGGTACTGGACGGCTAGCCAACCAACGTAGGAATGGCTAGCCGTCCGGTAGTAAATTTTAGTCTCTCATTTCATATAGGGTACAAATGCTGAATAGCACTTTTATCGTTTTTTGGAGTACTGGATGCTAAATACTTCTTACTTTGAGACTGTGCAAATGTCATTGAGATCATTTTAAAAATAAGGCAAATAAACACAGTCGTATCGGTAATGCATGATTTTCGTAACAATTATGCCTGTGATAATAAAAGCTGTAGCCATGTTTACTTATTTCTAATACTATTACTTCCAATAAAATATTTATAAATAACTACCAATCGGTAATATAACTTAATATTTTTTATAAGTTTATATATTGTACATTTCCCTTATTTATGTAAATGCGTAAAACGTATGATCCAACAGTCGGGAAAAACAACTAATAGCAATTGAGCAGTACCGTAAATCCTAAGAAATAAGAATCTTGATGACTTGCAGTTATTCTCGGAAATTTTTTAACAAATTTGTTTCACGATCGAGCAAAGAGTCCAAAAGGTGTAGACAGAATGGCAAACACTGTAGACTCTGCTTCAGGAGCAGTCTGATCCGGGACTGCATCATTTGCCAAAGCCTACCTGTCCCAATACATGGACTCATTACGGTAATTACTCTTCCCATGGAGTTTCGGATCGTTGCCTTTATGTGTGCCCTGCTAACAAGATAATTACACCTAATTGATATTTCTTTGTACCTGCCATGTTGAACTGATAGGTTGAATAAATATGCTTCCCAAATTTAATGTTAATCTATCACAAGACCAAGCTCAACATCAGACAAACATTTGTAGATTTTAATAATAACAATAATAATATAAAAATAGAAATTATTACATTGACATAATAATAATAATAATAATAATAATAACTGTCACAGTGCCTGGACAATGCTTTGAGTACAACAGTCTATTGCATCGGAGTCAATTACAATTATGTCCCTTACTGAAATTTAGTGAAAAAATTGTCGCTCCTGGCGACGAACTGGTGATAAGAATTCAGTTAGAGTAAATTAGAAATATTTTTTATTACACCATAGAGTAGATAATATTGTTTGGAACGCATACCCTATATAAACTGATAGACCTAAATTTTTTACTACCGGACGGCTAGCCATTCCTACGTGGGTCGGCTAGCCGTCTGGTACTGGACAAGCAGATTCCTTGGCTGGTCGTCCGGTACCGGACGGCTAGCCACTGCTTTTCCGAAATCGAGGGTATAAAAGCCAAGGCCGGGAAAAATGATAATAGTTCTTAATTTCTTGCTAATGTGCAGGTTAAAGTACTTCTTTTTGTCCTGAAAATATTTGAATTTAATGATTGTCATCATTTGTCAATAGAAAAATATAACAAACATATAAGACTACCTTAAATTATCAATTTTCTAATTGTTTCTATTTTTAGATAGACTTAATTAAAGAAAAGGACCGAAAGGGAAGAAAGTTTTGTTTACTGCTAGCTGGAATTAAAGAAAAATAAAAAAATATAATTTTTCTTTATCATTTATCTATCTATATATCCTGCAGCACCGTCTCGCGAGGATTATGTGCAGCTGCGCGCGCCAGAAAAAGAAAAGTGTGATAGAAGAAAAAGTATTAGATTTTAGGAGAATTGAAAGTAAAAACAGTGTTAGTACAGTAGAGATTTAAAGCAGATAAGAACAACGTTTCACGGTTCATGGCATTGGGTGATGGAGGCTGCATATGGTCGATCTGAAAGAATCCAGATCGGAACACACAACAGCATGAGGAGGAAGGTGATTCCATTGTACCACAGCCAAGGGGAAGAAACTGTATTTATAGTAACTGGCAGTAGTAGGGATTTGAATATAGTGCAAAGTATGCATGGTTTTGGTAGTTCTGATTGGATGTCGGATGTATGTAGGGAGCGGAATCTCGACAAGGCCATATACTATCTTGTAGAACAATAGTAGGCGAGCATCTGCCGTCTCTGTTCCAATGATCTCCATCCAAGGGTATTCATCTGGGTCACACTACT
The DNA here is from genome assembly GCA_963580285.1 of Lucinisca nassula. NCBI lineage: Eukaryota > Metazoa > Mollusca > Bivalvia > Lucinida > Lucinidae > Lucinisca > Lucinisca nassula. The sequence continues at coordinate 22,299 of CAUZLF010000312.1, read as the reverse complement.
ATATGAAGAGTAGTCATGTTTGACCCATCTAGTTGCTCTTCTTTGGACTTGCTCAATCTTGTTTATATTTGACTGGGTATATGGGCTCCACACTGGGGAGGCATACTCAAGCTGGGGCCTAACAAGGGTATTATAAGCTGTTTCACGTATGCCTTGATGTTTGGTGCGTATATTCCTACGTATGAAGCCCAGGGTCTGATTTGCTTTGGTGGTCACGTTATGAATATGGGTGTTCCAAGTGTTAAATCAAGGCTAAATATACACATTGTTAACAAATGTAACAATTGATTTTTTTATTTCTTTAATTCCAGCTTCCAGTAACGATACTTTTTTTTCCTTTTCGGTACATTTCGGTTGTTTCCTTTAGTAAAGTTAATCTAAAAATAGAAATTTGATCATTTAACCCTTTACCACTCAGGGATTGTGTGAATTTCGCTGATTTTCACAGTGTTGCACCTGACAGCAACTTCAACTAGCCATTAGTTCATAAAGGATGGTCTGTTTTACACCAAACTCCGTATGAATGTTCATTAGGCAGTAGCCTTTCAAATGCAACCTTTCATGACTTGATCATTGTTGTCATGGTAAAGAGAGGGCATCTCAAAGTTGGCAAAAAGTGTGTTTTCACATGAATTTTTGACCGCATTTCAATCTTCACACAGCTGTAAAGGCAACAATTAAGATGTTTGGCACTGGCCATTTTCACTGTTTGCAACATGTTTTATCAGCATCAATTTTCAGGCATTTTTGACCCCAGACACCCTCAGATATAAATTTAGGGGCCGGTTGGGCCATACACCCAAAATTTTTCTGGATGTGAGGGGGGGGGGGGGGGGGGCGTTGTCCCCCCCCCCCTTCAATCCTCCCAGAATATTTTTAGTGGGGAGGCGCGCGAAAAAACAGTTCACTTTATTGCCCAACAAATCCTAAAGCAAACATAACTATCCAGGGGTAGAAATGCAGATTTTAGGTGCTTCTGGGGCTTAAAATTGGGGGGGAGGGGGTGCAGACACGTAAAAAACACGTATCTGAGTGGTAAAGGGTTAAGATGATTTTGATATGTTTATTATATTTTCTATGTACACATGATAAAAATAATCAAATTGTAATATCATCAGGAAAACAATTCCTTTAACCGACAAAATCGTTAGAAATTAAGAAATATTTCCTTTTTTCCCGGCCTTGGCTTTTTTACCACTTGTTTTCGGAAAAATAGATTTTACAAGAAAATCAAACAATGGAGAGAGATGAACCTTTGTGCAGTTATCAAATACGTTGTTCATAATAATTTAACCCTTTACCACTCAGGGATTTTGTGAATTTCGCTGATTTTCACAGTGTTGCACCTGACAGCAACTTCAACTAGCCATTGTTTCATAATGGATGGTCTGTTTTACACCAAACTCGGTCAGAATGTTCATTGGGCAGTAGCCTTTCAAATGCAACCTTTCATGACTTGATCATTGTTGTCATGGTAAAGAGGGGGCATCTCAAAGTTGGCAAAAAGTGTGTTTTCACATGAATTTTTGACCACATTTTAATCTTCACACAGCTGTCAAGGCAACAATTAAGGTGTTTGGCACTGGCCATTTCACTGTTTGCAGCATGTTTTATCAGCATCAATTTTCAGGCATTTTTGACCCCAGACACCCTCAGATATAAAATTTTAGCGGCCGGTTGGGCCATACACCCAAAATTTTTTGAGATGTGAGGGGGGCGTTGCCCCCCTTCAATCCCCCTAGAATATTTTTAGTGGGGAGGCGCGCGAAAAAACAGGTCAATTTTTTGCCCAACAAATCCTAAAGCAAACATAACTGTCCACGGGTAGAAATGAAGATTTAAGGAGCTTCTGGGGCTTAAAATGGGGGGGGGGGTGCAGACACGTAAAAACACGTATCTGAGTGGGAAAGGGTTAATACCAAAATGACTACAATATATATCTTCTTTGTGATATGGGACGAAATATAAAATCTTTGGATCGGCATTTTTGGCCCGGCGTGGCCTTGGCTTTTATACCCGTCCAGTCTTATCTTAGTTTTTTTATTCTAGCTTAGTATCAATTTTTTTTTACTTTTCCGGACATTGACATCTCACTCCCTAAGGGGTCACCGGAAAGATTGAAATCACCACAGAAATGACCCTGGGAAAGTGTATGACTGGATAGTGTTGGAAAAGACATGATGTTTGAATTTGTCAGGCTGGGTTTGGTAGGGACGGGTTCGTAAAGTCCCTGATTGGCCTGAAAAGTATGCGTTTGGGATCACTTCACTAAGGGAAAATGGAATTCAAAAAAACAAATTCGCGCAATAAGGCTAAGGTGTTTACGCGTGAAACCGACAGGGTCGGGTAAAAAAGCCAAGGTTGACAACTGCATGAAGCTTTATCTCTCTACATTGTTTTTTTTTCTTGTAATAACCATTTTTCCGAAATCCAGGGGTATGCTCAGATGTGAGCGAGTAGCAGTAATAGGAGAAAAAAAAAAAAAAGAGAGAGAGAAAAAAGCCAAGGCCGGGAAAAATGATAATATTTCTTAAATTCATGCAAAGGAGCAGTCTCTATAAGGCTATTTTCATGGCCACAACCGATTTCCTTTAAACTTCGTAGCTTCAAATTGGTACATATTGGCTGTCTAATGGTGAATTTTTAGACTCTTCGGTCCACTGGTTTTTGCTGTATACACTATTAAAGTGGGTGGGGTAATGTCACCCCATCAAGGGTATACCAACAAAAATGCTATTATTTTTGTTCAAAGTGCATGACTGGAGGCGATGTTTGCCGTATGCTTACTACCCTTTCATGCATAACAGCCGGTGATAACAATCTTATAAATATCAAACAATAGAAGAGTTTATACGCGCTTGTAAGTTGTACCCAAATATTAGTAATTTTTATTCCCCAACTTTACGAAAAACCACAACACCTTTACAGTTTTCAACTTATTTCAAAGATCTTTCATAAATATAATGTTGATGTAATAGTCATTCTAGGTATATGTCAGAATTATTGTTAGTTCATAAAACTTAAAGAGTTACCTGCCCCTGAAATTGGATTTTACCCATTTTTTTAAATCAGAGTGCATTTATCCGTTTGTAGTACTCACAAATTCATTTGGAAGTGAATAAACCGATTCCATGCAAATATAATTAAATAGATGTGGACAAAGAAGTCATTTGATTTAATAGTGCATGCTAGCAAGCACATGAGCACAACATCCCACGGTACGAGCACCACTTCTTCACCAACAGTACCATCCAGTGTTTGGGTTCAGTCCTTGTGGTCTAAACACATTGCAAAACGATCAAACGATTCTTACATAGTCGCCAACATATGGTATTTTACTATTGGATATTTTGTTGCTAAGGCCTTCCACTTTGTAATTCTCCCATTAGCTGACAACCTATCTCACTTTGTACCAAGCCTTGAATTATTCGCCTCTTCAGTGGTATATTGCTTCTGAGATTTGGTTAGGAAGTGAAGCATATGAGAATTGATTTCATAAGTTCTATAAAAGGGTTATCCTTTGGAAGCAAGGAATACACCACAGAAGTGAAAAATATGGAGTGTACATGTTTTCTGGGCCAGACTAGCTAGTTTCGGCCAATTAGGCCTCATCAGTGACCTTCAGATATTTTCAAAATTCCACAATAGAATCAATGATCCCAAAGGACAAGAAAATATAATCTACACTATGATGTAGGACAGGGAGACGTTTTACCGCCGCCACACATTCCCACACACCAGCTGTAGTGAAGTTAAATATGTTCTATAAAAGGGTTATCCTTTGAAAGCAAGGAATACACTACAGAAGTGAAAAATATGGAGTGTACATGTTTTCTGGGCCAGACTAGCTAGTTTCGGCCAATTAGGCCTCATCAGTGACCCTCATATATTTTCAAAATTCCACAATAGAATCAATGATCCCAAAGGACAAGAAAATATAATCTACACTATGATGTAGGGCAGGGAGACGTTTTACCGCCGCCACACATTCCCACACACCAGCTGTAGTGAAGTTAAATATGTTCTATGAAAGGGTTATCCTTTGAAAGCATGGAATACACCACAGAAGTGAAAAATATGGAGTGTACATGTTTTCTGGGCCAGACTAGCTAGTTTCGGCCAATTAGGCCTCATCAGTGACCCTCAGATATTTTCAAAATTCCACAATAGAATCAATGATCCCAAAGGACAAGAAAATATAATCTACACTATGATGTAGGGCAGGGAGACGTTTTACCGCCGCCACACATTCCCACAGTATAACCCTTTAGTATTTGTCTAACATCCCTGAATCATACATCAACTTTTGCAAATGTCCTATTTGGGGATTCAAATTCTGATGTTGCAATCGCAGTGGCTGATGGAACGTACATATATATTGAGAAGAGTGGAAACTACTCATTTCAGAGAAGATCTTATTCCGTACATAAAGGACAGCCTTTGCTGAAACCTATGATGCTTGTGGCCACTGATGGTTACATTTTGACTGTGACGGGACCATATCTTGCAGATGGGAAAAACACATATGCTAAGATTACCGAACACATGTTAAAGACTAATGCAGAAAATATTACTGACTGGTTTGAAGAAGATGATGTTCTCGTTGTAGACCCCGGCTTCAGGAATTCTATAGATATACTAACAAATCTCAAAAGCAACATACGACTGAAGAGGCGAATGGGTCAAGGCTAGTTACAAAGGTGAAATGGGTTGTCGAATCAGCAAATGGGAGAATTAAAAAGTGGAAAGCCCTTAGCAACACAATGCCCAATAGCAAAATACCATATGTTGGCGACTATGTAAGGATTGTTTGCTCATTGTGCAATGCATTTAGACTACCTTTGGTTTGCAAAGATTCAGGCAAAGTAATTGCTAGAAGAATGATGGCCCTAGCAAAAACTCCAAATAAGCTGCAGGATAAGGTTGTAACAAGAATTCCGCCGAAGGCTATGTCGCGCCTGTGGGGGCGCAAAGTCATCGAACGATGATATGTAGGTCAAGGTCAAACATAGATGCTTGCTCAAAAGATCCAATTCTCAAATGCAAGCTTGTACTAAGTATCATTAATGAAGCTCTAATAATTCTTGAGAAATGAACTTAACCATTAGGGTGAACGCTAGGGTGGTCACAATATTTTACAAAGTCAGTGAACCATGAAATTTAGGTCAAGGTCAAATATGGATGCTTGCATTTAAGTTGCCATCCCCAGATTCAAGTTTGCACCAAAAATCATTAATGAAGCTCTTATAAATCTTAAGAAATAAACTTGACCATTAGGGTGAACGCTAGGGTGGTCGCAATATTTTACAAAGTCAGTGAACCATGGAATATAGGTCAAGGTTAAATATGGATGCTTGCATTTACGTTACCATCCCCAGATACAAGTTTGTACCAAGTATCATTAATAAAGCTCTTATAGTTCTTGAGAAATAAACTTGATCATAAGGGTGAACGCTAGGGTGGTCGCAATATTTTACAAAGTCAGTGAACCATGAAATGTAGGTCAAGGTCAAATATGGATGCTTGCATTCAAGTTGCCATCCACAGATACAAGTTTGTACCACATATCATTAATGAAGCTCTTATAGTTCTTGAGAAATAAACTTGACCATTAGGGTGGTCGCAATATTTTACAAAGTCAGTGAACCATGAAATGTAGGTCAAGGTCAAATATGGATGCTTGCGTGTAAGTTGTCATCCCCAGATACAAGTTTGTACCAAGTATCATTAATGAAGCTCTTATAGTTCTTGAGAAATAAACTTGACCATTCGGGTGGTCGCAAATGTTGACGCCTTGACGAACGGACGGACGGAAAACCGGGCGCCTATATCGCGCCATGGTAATAGCAGGCGCGACAAAAAAATGGCTGGAATAAAAAACGGGTTATTTGGAAAAAGATCGATGATGAGAAACTTGAGAATTTCCCAGAGATGACTGAGGATGAACTCAGGGATTTGAAACTGGGTATTTACCAGCTGAAACAAGCCAAATCCGACACAGATGAACATTTTGACGACAATGGATCATATGAGAAAATGGCACACAAAGATGGAGTTCTCAAAGCACAGATACGTTCTCGCCACACGTCTAATAAAACATTTAACATGTGGGTTGAATATACACAAGGACTGAACCCAATCACTGGATGGAATTGTTGGTGCAGAAGTGGAGCTCGTACCGTGGGATGTTGCGCACATGTGGCTTCTGTTCTCTGGCATTTGGGATATTACCGGAACAAAACAGAAAATATTGAAGCAAAACTAAGCCGGGAACATATTGATTTTGTTTATGATGCTGCTGTTGACACATGGAGTACATCTAGCGATTCAGAGGAAGATCAGTAAATTAACAAATTCTTAAAGATGTCGTGAGACCATACAGGCTTATATTTAAGCACAGTATCAGTCTAAAATGAGGTTCCACAACATGAGCAAAGCCTGCTTTGGTGGTCAAAAATGTTTGACAGTTGACAAATGTTCCATTTGCACCAGAAAATTAAGAGTTCATAAATAACCAACAAAAAAAAGGAAATACTAGCATGCACTATTAAATCAAATTACTCCCTTGTCCACATCTATTTAATAATATTTGCATGGAATCGGTTTATTCACTTTCAAATGAAGTTGTGAGTACTACCAACGGATAAATGCACTCCGATTTAAAAAAATGGGTAAATCCAATTTCAGGGGCAGGTAACTCTTTAAGTTTTATGAACTAACAATAATTCTGACATATACCTAGAATGACTATTACATCAACATTATATTTATGAAAGATCTTTGAAATAAGTTGAAAACTGTAAAGGTGTTGTGGTTTTTCGTAAAGTTGGGGAATAAAAATTACTGATATTTGGGTACAACTTACAAGCGCATATAAACTCTTCTCTTGTTTGATATTTATAAGACTGTTATCACCGGCTGTTATGCATGACATGGTAGTAAGCATACGGCAAATGTCGCCTCCAGTCATGCACTTTGAACAAAAATAATAGCATTTTTGTTGGTATACCCTTGATGGGGTGACATTACCCCACCCATTTTAATAGTGTATACAGCAAAAAACAGTGGACCAAAGACTCTAAAAATTCACCATAAGACAGCCAATATGTACCAATTTGAAGCTACAAGGTTCAAAGGAAATCGGTTGTGGCCATGAAAACAGCCTTATAGAGACTGCTCCTTTATCGGTTAAAGTACCGGTACTTCTATTTGTCCTGAAAATATTTGAATTTGATTATTGTCATCATTTGTCCATAGAAAAATATAACAAACATATAAGACTACCTTAAATTATCAGTTTTCTTATTTTCTAACTGTTTCTGTTTTTCAATTGACTTTATTAAAAAAAATGACCAAAATGACCGAAAGGAGAAAAGTTTTGTTACTGCCAGCTGGAATTAAATAAAAATAAAAAAAAAAACATTTTTTCTATATCATTTTAATATACGCATACATGTGAACAAATATAACAATCAATTTTGATATTTCTTTAATTCCAGCCAGCAGTAAACAATACTTTGTTTCCTTTTGGGTACATTTCGGTCATTTCCCATAGTAAAGTTAATCTAAAAATAGAAACCATTAGAAAATAAGAAATTTGATCATTTTTGTGATTTTGATACGTGTATCATATTTTCTATGTACACATGTTAAAAATAATCAAATTTAAATAGTATCAGGGTTAGTGTTGTTCCGATTATCGCTGAACATAGAAAACTAATCGTTCTGAGCAAAGTCGACGACAATGGATAGCACTTTTGTCACTATCGATTGTAAATAAAGTCTGTCGGGCGCTTTTTTTCGCAGAACAACCAATCATCATGCCATCTTGATCAGGTTACTTTCCTTTGAAGTCTGTCTTTATCCGCATACTTATATTTTCAGCTTCTTAAAATTAACCTGATTGATTAAATGTGCACTCGGTATTCAATATGAATATAAATAAATAACGTTTGAGAAGTCAAAATGGAATATCATCCATATCAGTTCTTCCGGAATGAATTTGTTGTAAGTTTTAGTGTGCAATTTCTACCAATTTTCAATATAAAGCGTTATAGTAATACACCTCAACCTCGTTATGTCACGGAACTCTGGGTCCAACCAAAGCACCATGTTAGTTAACCGAATCATGTTATAAACGCCGAGCATATTCTTCATGTTACTATTCTACTGTTACACTACAAACACATGCCTCCGGTCATATCGATAAGCCTATACAAGGTGTGAAAATAAGGTCAACTTATGTCTCTTACTTGGATATATCCCTCATCATCATCAACAGATTTTGATTAATGTGCAGGTACAGGGGCAACATCCACATTAGTGTGCCCCTTTCCAGGTAGCTGGCTTGCTGCACGCATGGCAGATCTTACACCAGATCTCTAGGTTTGCCTATCATGAGAATCGATAGCAGAGAGCTTCCATTCTCTGCAATCTCTTTCTGTTAGCTGCTTCCAGGTCATCTTGGGCCCCCGCTTTCCATCTACCTGTATGTCACAGGCATTCTTGACTGCAACGTTGGAGCGTTCCACATGTCCATACCAGCAAAGCCTTCTCTCTTTCAGGATGAGGTCCAGGTCCTCAATGCCAAGACTCTTAAGTAACTCACTGGACCTGATGGTGACAGTGTCCTGTGGCTTGGCATTGCAGATCTGTCGGATCATTGCCCTGTCATTCCGCTGTAGACGTTAGAGGTTTGGCTTTCTCAATGGCCATGTCTCACTGGCATGGAGCATTGCCCTCCGCACACAAGAACTATACACACGGCCACATGTTTTGAACAAGAGGTGGCGGGAAGTGAGAACTGGTAGCAACTCCTTGAATTTCTTCCAGGCTGTTTTCACACGTGATGTAGTAGAAAGGTCGCAACCACCCGCTGCAGAGAGCATTTCACCTAGGTAGCAAAAGGAAGCTACAACTTCCAGCTTGTCAGATCCAACTTGAACTTCCCTCAGTGGTCTGCCATCTAAGGGGCGTGCAGTTCCTTGGCACCATGTACACCTGTAATTAGGGTCCTCTATCAGGCGTTTGAGCCCACTGCATTTCTTGTGCACCCAGAATTTGCAGCCATTACAAAAGATACTGTTGCTGCCCACTCCAGTGCGTCATACAGCGCATGGGAACTGGCCTGTACTCTGCAAGAGGTCCAGACCAGTACCACAGATCATGATCTTTGTCTTTCCTGCATTCACTTTCAGCACTTTCGCCTCCATTGCGTCTTTCCAAGTTAAGAGCCTCCTGACACATTCCTCAAGGGTTTCAGCTATGATGACAAGGTCATCAGCATACAAGTCCTCCCAGGGGACTCCAGATCGGAACTCATGTGACAAGGCTTCAAGCACAATGTTGAAAAGCAGTGGGCGGAGAACAGAGTCTTGATGAACACCCACCTTCACCTCGAATTCTTCACTGTAACCATCACCAACGCGGACACGACTCCGGGCATTAGCATACATCCCTTGGACCAGTTGCACAATCCACTCGTCCACTCCAAGTTTTCTTAGTGCCCACCAGATGACTTTCCGAGGCACTCGGTCAAATGCCTTCTCCAGGTCTACAAAAGCCATGTAGAGTCTCCTGTTGGCCGCCAGACACTTCTCTTGCAGCTGTCGTACAACAAAAATTGCGTCTGTTGTGCCTCTTCCTGGGACAAAACCAAACTGGGAATCGTCGATGGACACTAACTGCCTAATGAGGCCATCCACAATCCTCTCCAGGACTTTCATGACCTGTTCTGTCAGCTTGAGACCACGAAAGTTGCCCCATTCCAGTGCATCACCATTTCCCTTGTAGAGACAGACAATGAAACTCTGTTCCCAGTCAGAGGTTACATGTACCTTTCCATCACAAATGGTTGCAGCTGCAAGGTCGCAGATCATCGAGGCACCCGCATCACCTGCAGCTCTTATCATCTCCACCACTATGCCAGAGGAGCCCGGTGATTTGCCATTCTTCATTTGAGAGATAGCCTTCTTAACCATATCAATACTGATTGGGATGGGCGGCCCTTCCACTGGTGGTTCATCAGACAGGTGGTCTTGGTCCCAGTCAAACTCAACATTGAGTAGCCTTTGGTAGTGTTCTAACCAGGCCCTCTGCTTTGAGTCTTCACTCATTGACATCTCCCCTGCATCATTCTTCACTGGTTTGTCACCTACAACATAGGCATTCTCTCTTCTCATCTGGTTATCCCTCAATCATAAAACTCAATCAAGAAATGTGAAAATCCTCCTAAGGCGATAAGCAACATATAAAGGTAGATTTATGCATAATAAATACTAACCTACTGTCTCGTGAATTCATAGCTATTTTTCGGGGGATAATGCGCATGCTTGGCGCGAAAAAAACAACAACAAAAAACACCTCTTGACGGGGAGAGGCTACCACTTTCATTTGTGTAAACACACTGTACGCTGCTATTGGTAAATAAGCTAGAACTTTCAAAAATAAAACGTGCATAATACAAGGCACATTTCTCAAAACACTTTTAGTTATTGAGAAAATATTTTATCGGCTCCAATTATTTTTGTATTAAAGTAAAACGCCCTATTAAAATAAAACAATAACATTCAATGTGTATATATTTGCTACAATTCAATGACGACGTCATTTACCGATCGCCAGCAGAAAAATGATAGACAATTGAGTTTTCAATGATATGGTTTGCAGAAAACTTTTATGTTCGCCTTGGTCTTGCTCATTAAGGCGGGTATGAAAGTTTGGGCTCATTTTATAGCCAGATTATTATATTGTTAATTAAACTGCTTTCTTTTTCTCGCTAAGCTGACAGTTTTGAGTTGATTGTATGTCATGTTTTATCACGCATGTCAAAGTAATTAAGTTTATTTAACTGTATCTTTAATTAGGTGTTATGACATGTTTGTATTCCATCTCAAATCGTGTGTGATTGTCACACCAAGATACTGAATGGAATCACCGTTACCTCTTTTTTATTAGCTCGCCTGTACGAAGTACAAGGAGAGCTATTGTTGTCACCTCGGATGGCGTGCGCATGTGCGTTTGCGTTCGCGTTCCCGTCACACTGCGTTAAAGTTTTTCAAATGCTTATATCTCAACAGTCACTCATCACAGACCACTCATATTTGGAACTTAAGTACCTGGGAGGGTCCTCTGATGTTCAAAGAGAACAGACCCCTGGGTTCATGCCCCGGGGTGGGGCTAGGGGTCAAAATCTAGAACACCTTTTTAATTCTGTGTTAAAGTTTTTGAAATGCTTATATCTCAACAGTCACTCATCACAAAGCATTCATATTTACAACTTGGATACCTGGGAGTGTCTTCTGAGATTCCAAGACAACACACCCCTGGGTTCATGCCTGGGATGGGGTGGGGCTGGGGGTCAAAATCTAGGACACCTTTGTAATTTGTTGTATACCTTTCCATTATACTAACGAGTTATAGACACAATTGGTTATACATCAGCCAATCAAGTGACATTGGTTCAAGTGTAAAAGGGTGAAGGTCATGGTGACCTACATTTCACGGTCCAGTGATTTTGCCTTATATCTTGAAGTCTATTTGTTGGAGAAATGTCATACCTGGGATATTAGTTCCATGTGACTCCACGATTGACCTCAAAATATATCTAGGTCACTGTGACCTATATTTCATGGTTCAGCGATTTTGCCTATTATCTCGAATACTATTTGATGGAGAAATGTCATACCTGGATAATTAGTTCCATATGAGCCAATAATTGACCGCAAAATATATCTAGGTCATGGTGACCTACATTTCACGGTCCAGTGATTTTGTCTATTATCTTGAATACTATTTGATGGAGAAATGTTATACCTGGGTTATTAAATGCAGGTGACCCCATTATTGACCTCTAAACATATCTAGGTCACTGTGACCTATATTTTATGGTTCAGCGATTTTGCCTATTATCTAGAATACTATTTGATGGAGAAATGTCATACCTAGATTATTAGTTCCATATGACCCAATAATTGACCACAAAATATATCTAGGTCATGGTGACCTACATTTCATGGTCCAGTGATTCTGTCTATTATCTTGAATACTATTTGATGGAGAAATGTTATACCTGGGTTATTAGTTGCATGTGACCCCATTATTGACCTCAAAATATATCTAGGTCAGTATGACCTATATTTCATGGTTCAGTGATTTTGCCTATTATCTTGAATACAATTTGATAGAGAAACGTCATACCTGGATTATTAGTTCCATGTGACTCTATAATTGACAACAAAATATATCCAGGTCAGTGTGACCTATATTTCATGGTTCAGTGATTTTGCCTATTATCTTGAACACTATTTGATGGAGAAATGTCATACCTGGATTATTTATTCCATGTGACCCCATGATTGAGCTTGAATTAATATCTAGGTCAGTGTGTCCTATATTTCATGGCTCAGTGATTTTTCCTATTATCTTGAATACTATTTGATGGAGAAATGTCTTACCTGGATAATTAGCTCCATGTGACCCGATGATTGACATGGAAATATATCTAGCTCCTTGTGACCTATTTTCATGGTTCAATGATTTTGCCTTATAATTCATATACAATTTGATCCTGAAATGTAATATCTGGAATATATGTTCCATGTGACCTGATTATTGATCTCAAATATATCAAGGTGAGTGTGACCTATATTTCATGGTTCATAAATTTTTCCTTATATCTTAAAGTCGCGAAACAGGCGAGCTATGCTGTCTGGCGACAGCTCTTGTTGGTTCTCTTCCTAGTTATCTGCACAATACTGCATTTAACGGGCTGCAATTTCATGCCCCATGTTCGTGCCCAACGTCCTACTCTGCATGTGTCAATGTCATTCTGAAGTTTCACTGAGTCCCCTGTAGGAAACACAGCCGTCTGCGAACAGTCTTATTTCTGAATCAATGTCAGAGGAAATATCATTAATGTACAGGGAGAATAACAGTGGACCAAGACCAGTCCCTTGTGGGACACTAGACAAAACTGGAGCCCACTACCTCATTAACTATGAGCTGTTTTCTGAAGCAAAGAAAGGAATCTATCCATTTGAAGTGATGATAACTTTTGCTCTTTTATGAATATTACGCTCTGTAATTAGGTGGGAATGTATAGATGGAGGCTTTTAAAGAGCATTTGCTGTCATTATATATTGTTGAGACGAATGATGGGACATCCGATTGTACAGTCGATAATCAATCGGTTTTACTTTACCAATAATCGAATGTGATTTTTCTGTCCGATTCACAGCACTAATCAGGGCCAAAAGAAGTACTTTAACCGATAAAATTGTAAGAAATATTACTATTTTTCCCGGCCTTGGCTTTCATACTCCTCTATTTCAGAAAAATGGTTATTACAAGAAAATAAAATAATGTTGAGAGATGAAACTTCGTGCAGTTATCAAATATGTTATTCATAATACCGGTAGTTTTATACTTCAATATACATCTTCATTGTGACAGGAGACGAAATATAAAATCTTTGGCTCGGCGGCCCAGCACGGCCTTGACTTTTATATCCGACCAACTGACAGTGAGCTACCATCCAAAGGTACAAGTTTGTTCCCCACTATGGGGGAATAACAGTTGACCCCAATGGGGTCGCAAAACTGTTGGGAAAGCTCAAGATACATAAGGCATCCGGGCTGGACGACCTGAATGCCATGATGCTTAAGGAATGTAATGCTGAAATCTCTCCTGTATTGGCCTTTATCTTCAATGAATCACTTGCCCAGGGCACTGTACCAGATGACTGGCAACAAGCAGATGTTACCCCTGTCTATCTATCCTCTTATACTGAGTCGATCGTATTTGGCCATTACCTCAGATAGGTTCGCAGCTAAATTTAGAATTCCGCAAAAAGAAATAGAAAAGAGAAAGAAGTCATTGGATGAGTCCTAAAAATTATTTACTCTTGTCCGAGCGCTTATCAGCAGAAAAATCAATATTGGACGGGTTTTTAAAAAAAATCCGTCCTTTAAAATAGCGATGTCCGGGCGGGCGGGCGTCCTGCGGGCGGGCGTCGTCCCAGGTTTACCTTTTGGTGAGTGATTTTTTCATCTATTCTGTAGCAGATTGTTTTAATATCAGGACTGATGCATAAGTGGAGGTACCGCTTTCATGTATTATCTATAAATGGCGCAAAAGACTAAAATTTTGGGCGGAAATTGTCATTTTTCAAACTTGTGTTTTTCAGGTTTACCTTTTGGTTAACCTTTTTTCAAATGCCAGTGTAGTGGATAGAGTGCTGGACTACGAATCCTATTGTTGACTATGAATCTGAGGGGCGTGAGTTCAAACTCCGGTGGAGACATTTTATTTTTTTTTTTTGTTATTTTTTTTTCTTTCTATTTTCATTTTTTTTTTTTCTTTATTTTTCATTTCTTCTTCATAAACACATATGAACAATTATTATCTTCCTCCCCTGATAGTTGCTAGTAATAATACATACATGCGTGTACAGGCATGGAATTTTCTTTTTTTTTCATTCTTTTTAGCTCACCTGTCACGTAGTGACGAGGTGAGCTTTTGGGATCACTTTTTGTCCGTCGTCCGTCGTGCGTGCGTGCGTGTGTGCGTGTGTGCGTATGTGCGTGTGTGCGTAAACTTTTTCTTTAAATGACATCTCCTCCTAAACCACATATCGGATTTTGACCAAACTTCACATGAATGATCCTTAGGTGGTCCCCTTTCAAAGTTGTTCAAACGGTTCCGGTCCATTGCACATCTAGGTCACAGGAGCTAAAAATAGATTTTTTAAACGAAAACTTTAAAAATCTTCTTCTCTGAAACCACAAGGCCCAGATCTTCGATATTTGGTATGAAGCTTCATCTAGTGAACCTCTACCAAGATTGTTCAAATTATAGCTCTGGGGGCCAAAATGCCCCCGCCCCGGGGGCCTTTGGTTTTACATAGGCTTATATAGGGAAAATCATTAAAAAATCTTCTTCTCTGAAACCACAAGGCCCAGGTCTTTAGTATTTGGTGTGAAGCTTCATCTAGTGGACCTCTACCAAGATTGTTCAAATTATAGCCCTGGGAGCATAAATGCCCCCGCCCCAGGGGCCTATGGTTTTACATAGGCGTATATAGGGAAAATCATTAAAAAATCTTCTTCTCTGAAACCACAATGCCCAGGTCTTTAATATTTGGTGTGAAGCTTTACCTGGTGGACCTCTACTAAGATTGTTCAAATTATAGCCTTTGGGCCAAAAATGCCCCCGCTCCGGGGGCCTTTGGTTTTACATAGGCTTATACAGGGAAAATCTTTAAAAATCTTCTTCTCTGAAACCGCAAGGCCCAGATCTTTGATATTTGGTGTGAAGCTTCATCTAGTGGACCTCTACCAAGATTGTTCAAATTATAGCCCTGGGGGCCAAAATGCCCCCGCCGCAGGGGCCCTTGGTTTTACATAGGCTTATATAGGGAAAATCATTAAAAAATCTTCTTCTCTGAAACCGCAAGGCCCAGGTCTTTGATATTTGGTATGAAGATTCATCTAGTGGACCTCTACCAAGATTGTTCAAATTATAGCCCTGGGGGCCAAAATGCCACCACCCCGGGGGCCTATGATTTTACATAGGCTTATATAGGGAAAATCATTAAAAATCTTCTTCTCTGAAACCACAAGGCCTAGGTCTTTAATATTTGGTGTGAAGCTTTACCTGGTGGACCTCAACCAAGATTGTTCAAATTATAGCCTTGGGGCCAAAAAAGCCCCCGCCCCAGGGGCCTTTGGTTTTACATAGGCTTATATAGGGAAAATAATTAAAAATCTTCTTCCCTGAAACCACAAGGCCTAGGTCTTTAATATTTGGTGTGAAGCTTCATCTAGTGGACCTCTACCAAGATTGTTCAAATTATAGCCCTGGGGGCCAAAATGCCCCCGCCGCAGGGGCCCTTGGTTTTACATAGGCTTATATAGGGAAAATCATTAAAAAATCTTCTTCTCTGAAACCGCAAGGCCCAGGTCTTCAATATTTGGTATGAAGATTCATCTAGTGGACTTCTACCAAGATTGTTCAAATTATAGCCCTGGGGGCCAAAATGCCCCCGCCCCGGGGGGCCTATGGTTTTACATAGGCTTATATAGGGAAAATAATTAAAAATCTTCTTCCCTGAAACCACAAGGCCTAGGTCTGTAATATTTGGTGTGAAGCTTTACCTGGTGGACCTCGAATAAGATTGTTCAAATTATAGCCTTGGGGCCAAAAATGCCCCCGCCCCGGGGGCCTTTGGTTTTACATATGCATATACAGGGAAAATCTATACTCCCCGCCCATAGGGGCTTGAAGAAATATAGTGGCTGCATGATGCTTCCACGCAGAGCTGAATCGGGCCCGCACACTAGTACTGGTAAACCGCTTAGAGGATCTAAGCATGTCCAGGAACCGCGGTGTGAGGTGGACTGTCCATGCTAATAAACCCTATTGGTTTCATTGGGCGACAGAGCTTGAGATGTCATTTCATCTAAGATTGTTAAAATTATAGACTTGGGGCCAAAAATGCCCCCGCCCCGGGGGCCTTTGGTTTTACATAGGCTTATACAGGGAAATCTTTAAAAATCTTCTTCTCTGAAACCGCAAGGCCCAGATCTTTGATATTTGGTGTGAATCTTCATCTAGTGGACCTCTTTCAAGATTGTACAAATTATAGCCCTGGGGCCGAAAATAGCCCCACCCTTGGACCCTTTGGTCTTTCATAGGCTTATATAGGGAAACCTTTAAAAATCTTCTTCTCTGAAACCACAAGGCCCAGGTCTTTGATATTTGGTATGAAGCTTCACCTAGTGGACCTCTACCAAGATTGTTCAAATTATAGCCCTGGGGCCAAAAATGCCCCTGCCCAGGGGGCCTTTGGTTTTACCTAAGCTTATGTAGGGGAAATCTTTAAAACTTTTCTTCTCTGAAACCAGAAGGCCCAGGTCATTGATATTTGGTGCGAAGCTTAATCTAATGGACCTCTACCAAGATCGTTCAAATTATAGCCCTGGGGCCAAAAATGCCCCCGCCTTTGGTTTAACATAGGGAAAATCTTAAAAAAAAACTTATTCTCAGAAACTGCAAGGCCAAGGTCTTATATATTTGGTGTGAAGCTTCATCTACTGGACCTCTTTCAAGTTTGTTCAAATTATAGCCCTTGGGCCTAGAATGTACTGGAGACACTAATTCTCAGTTGAGCGATTCAGGGCCCTCTGGGCCCTCTTGTTTTAGCTCACCTGAGCACGAAGTGCTCAAGGTGAGTTGATGTCCGTCGTCCGTCAACAATTTCTTTAAACGACATCTACTCCTGGGATAATGGCCCGATTTCAAAATTATTTTACAGAAATGTTCATAAGGTGACCCTTTTTCAAAATTGCTAAAATCAGTGGCCACTAGAGCTAAAAATAAAAAAAAAAACTTTATTTTTTTTTCTTCGTAAAACACATAAACAAATCAACCCCCCCCCCCCCCCCCACAAAAAATTGTTACTGGGTTAGGATATTGCATTTGTTCTGTACATACATGCATACATAGTTTTACATACATACAGAAATGTTCATTAGGTGACCCTTTTTCAAAATCGCTAAAATCAGTGTCCACCAGAGCTAAAAATAGAAAAAAAAACTTTATTTTTTTTTTCTTCTTAAAACACAAAAAGTTGTTACTGGGTTAGGATATTGCATTTGTTCTGTACATACATGCATACTTAGTTTTACGTACATACCCTACCCACCCCACCCTACCCTAGCATACCCTACCCCACAACCCCACCCCACCCCCATCCCAAAACAACCCCAATCCACCCCCAACCCCTCCCACCACTCCCCACCTTACCCGACCTCACCACATCCCACCCACCCAAGCCCACCCCACCCCACAACCCCACCACACCCCATCCCACCCCACACCCCACCACAAATTCCACCCAGTCCCACCCGACTCCTAACCCATCCCACCCCACCCTACCCCACACCAGCACACCCCACCCTACCCCACCCATGCCACCACCATCCTAGCCGTACTGAAAAAAAAGAAAACCGTCCATAGTGCCATTAGGCATTTTTCTTGTTTCAAAGAAACTCTGGAAAGAAATTAAATGTCGATTGCATATGACTATTTACCGAATCCTCCGTGTTTGGTACCAGAGCTCATACTTGCAGATGTAACAAAAAAGTCATGTGACAATGTCTAAAAATAGCAAAATGAGGCTCCATATGTGTCGCGGTTTATAGTAGTTATCGGCAGGTTCAGAAAAACGTATTCTTAGCTCACTCAGCGTTTTTGACAATGTACTTTCAAAGAGTTATTAATTAAGTCTGTTTCCCAGCGATTCATGGAAAGAAAGCGAAATTTTATTATCAAAAGTCTAGTGCACAACGTTGGTAAGCTACATGTGTTTGACATCACAACTGATTAATGTAACGTCAACTAATTGGCAGTTAAGACTAATAGACTGTGTAAAGTGACGCGTTTTATGACATCATTTACTTGCTACTGCTCACTGTAATGTAAATCAGTTCACAACTTCACACGTAATGATTTTCATTGTGCTATCAGTTGTTGTATTTGGTTTTTTTTTCTCAGAAAAGTGCTGTCTAGAAGAGTAGAGTTAGCCCAGTAAATGTTACGCAGGGAAAAAATTGTTATTCTATTGCCACATTTAAACACGTTTTCAAAAATGACTATACTTAATGAAATACATTCTAAGACTATACCACTTGTCTAACTACAGTAAAATAACTGGTGTCACTGTGTTCTTTTATGCAAGCTCTGGCCCATCAATACTGATGGAACCGAGTCACAAGCTACATGCAATTTCTACGAAAAAAAAGAAATAGAATGAATGCAACTGTTCCCAAGTGCGCTATAGTGAGAGTGCGAATATTCTTACCAGCGCCCAGACTTTTTCATTGTTATAGCGACATCATACATAAATGTGTGAGGAGCAACTTTTTAATTTTCAGGCGAGCCTTTACTGTACTCTTGGAAAATGAATGGGCTTAAGACAAAAACATAAAATTTTGTGCATGCATGTTTATTTGCTGACTTAAAAGTAAATAAACTATGGTCTCTTTTGTATGATGACGTACATTTAATCTTGTGAACGTATTGTGTGCGCGTTTGTGTGTGTGTTGGGGGGTATTGCCCTTTCAAGATTATTTCACAGATATCAAGTCTATCGTTAATCAGATGTGGCAAAAAACAGAGTACTCGCAGAAAAACCAGCTGATCTCCATTGCAGAACTTGGACCCTCACATGTGGACCACAGCTGTGAGCAGGCCTGGGGTCGAATACTTTCAAAAGTATTTGAATACAAATACTTTGCATTTCACGAATACAGAATAGAAATAAAAATACATTTTTTATCAATGTATTCGAATGAGAATACAAATACTTTGCAAATGTATTCAAATACTTTTAGAATACTTTTGAATACATTTCAATCAAAATGGAGGACTTATACAAAACAAAAACACCTGGGGCCAGTTGTTCAAAGCATCGTTAGCTTAACGAGCTTTAGTGGTCATATTGTTAACTCTTCTATCAAGTACAATATCGTAAATTTTGGCATTTTTGCTGAAACAATGTGAGCAGCTTTTGCATCAGCAAAAGCTGCTCTCATTTTTTCAGCAAAAAATTCAGCATATTTGCCATATTGAATGATCAAAGTTTTAACTATACGTTAACTAACGACGTCGTTAGTTTTGAACAACCGCCCCCTGGTGACTGTAGTAATGTTTGGGTCATAGACAGATACACATCTCTTTGTTTTCTCTAGAACAATTTAAGACACAATCAATGAAGGTGTGCAGGATCTTGTATGACACAGGTCATTTGTAGTGTCTGCAGCATTTATCAATCAAAAGCTAATGATTGATGAATTACATTACATCACATAAACACCTATATAATTCTGACCCCCTTGAACCCCACTTTTATACAGTAAAACTGGGGTTTACTGTAAACCCAATTTTTCTTATTTCAGCTCTAACATACAGATTGTGGGTACTCATTAGAACGCCTCATTAGGATAATGTATCACTTTTGAAAATTCTGCTTGATTATTGTGATGACTTTTTAACACATTTCTTTATAAATTTCATGATGTAAGTAGACACTATGCTATTAAGTCAGTTCAATGAATTAAATCTCTTGCCATGACTAAAGAAGTACTTATGTTTCATTTTTAATGTTCTTATTCATTGTTAGAATTTAGTCATATTGATGATTCTACTGTTCTGTATTTTGTCACCTGTTGTAGCTGCTTGTTGCAATAATTTCTCCATTAGCACCAATATAGCTATGATATTCCAAATATGATTTGGAATCTGCAGTTTTTAAAACGATACATGTACATACAAATTGATTTTCAAAAATCAGTAATTATGCATGTGGAGGTGTGGGGGATTTTGTCCACCTTCAAAAACAGCAGCTGGGATTTTGTCCACCTAAACAAATGGTGGGGGAGATTTTGTCAGTGGTGTTTTGTCTGTGATTGAAATGAGGCAGTTATAACAAGTACCCACAATCTATATTTTGAGCAGAAATAAGAAAAATATCATAATTTTTCATCTTAAAATTTGTGATGTTTGGCGATAAAATTTACAATGTATTTGTATATAGGCACCATGTTTTCGTATTATCAATTCATATACTCAGGGGGAACAACCTACGTCAGAGCAGTGACATCATAACCATTCTTAGGTTTGCCGGCGTTTAATACACAAAAGGTATTTGTCACAACAAGTAGGCGCAGTCGGTGCATTAGATCATAAAAGATTCAAACATACAGAAATCTGTCCCAGAAATGTGGCCTTTTGTTTAAATAATTCGACAAAAGCTGATTTGGCAATGATGTCGGAACTATCATTGTTTGCAGCGCCGAATCAAATCTTGTGGCGAAGCTATCAAAGCCTTTTCAATGTTTCTACGTGGAATTAGCTCACTGATGGGATGCAAATATTGTTCGTTACCAGCTGAAGTATGTTTTCGGAAGACTTGTAATGTACAAATCTAGTTTGAAGCATTTTATTTACCCTATTTACACCAATATGGCCGCTTCTGAAATGGGTACGACATCTCTGCTATGACGTAGGTTGTTACCCCTGATACTGCTGAAACTAAATAAGTGTCATTATTGTGTTCCGTTTCTTGTGAGAAACAAGTGTCAAAGGTGGCCAGCACATGATAAAACAATCAGTTTGCCTATTGCCTTCTATTTCTACTTTTGGGATTTCAGTTTTCAGATTGCCTTCACTTTCATTTTACTTCTTAGACAATTTTGATATTTTTTTGTGTGTGTATGATTTTTAATATTATGTTATAAACAGGGAGAATGTTCTTATGAAACAAAGCTCATCAATTTACCAGTATTTGGAATTACATACATGTTGGTAATTTGTAGGTTTTTACTTTGGCATGCATATGGCTCAGTTGTAAAAACTATCCTGAGGCAATCTATTGGAAGTTGACATACAGGTAACTTCATAGATTTACACATCAATGCCTACAGTCCCTTAAAAAGGGAACCTTGGCAGTGTAGATAAACATCATATGTCACAGAATATAGTGTCTGATCAAAGTGTACAGTACTTTCTAATTTTCTAAAGATCATACAATTTTGCAAAAAGCAGACACCTCTTAAATTGAAAAGTTCACTGGACATAAATGGGCAGCAGAAATTATTTTATGCAATCAGCACAAATCAGTCTAAAACATCACATATTAACAAATGGATATTTGTAAGAACAGACTAGGAATAGTCATGTGCCATAGTTGTGGGCCATGATTGTGAGTTTTTTGTGATCAAAGTGTCTAAACAAAAATATCTAATTGAAAACAGATGTTATTTTCTTCTGTTTTTCACACCTCTCAGTCAACAAATTATAATGTCAGTCACTTACAAAAGCAATATGTTCATAATAATGAAATGTTTGTCATCTTAAAAGCTTTTATTTGCACCAATGCAGTCAAATAAATCAATTAATATTCTTGGATTTCTGTTATGTATTGTACTACACCATCTGATAGTAATTTCAGAAGTTCCTACATGAGCAGTCAAGGACTTTAGTCACATCAATTAAAACATTTACATGTATGTATTGTTTCATATTTTTTTCCTGTAAAGAGCAAAAGTATTCATAATGTATTCGTAATACTATTCATAAATGCATGACTTTTGAAATGTATTCGAATACAAATACAAATACTTTTATTCTAAAAAATCCACGAATACAGAATACTTCACGAATACTCAAAAATGTATTCAAATAGTATTCAAATAAGAATACAGAATACAATTACCCCAGGTCTGGCTGTGAGAGACC
>CAUZLF010000311.1:0-22289 GCA_963580285.1 Lucinisca nassula | reverse complement strand
CTACAAACCTAATCTACCATCAAACCTTATATGAAACATCTCTCAGACCTTCTGACTTTGTAGGCAAATTGATCTAGTGACTTTGACCTATATTTTTCGCTCCAGTGACTTTGATCTTTATGTCGAAGTTCGACATAACTTCGACATTTATGTCGAAGTTTTTATTTAAGTCAACTACAAACCTCATCTACCATCAAACCTTACATGAAACATCTCCCTGACCTTCTGACTTTGTAGACTCCTTGACCTGGTGACTTTGACCTATATTTTGTGCTCCAGTGACTTCGACCATTACGTCAAAGTTTGACATTTATGTCGAAGTTTGACATTTATGTCGAAGTTTGTTATATACTCAACTACAAGACTAAATAACCATCATACTTTACATGAAACGTCTTCGTAAGCTCCTAACCAAGCAGGGGCTTTCATCTCGTGGCGTTGACCTATATTTTACGCTCCAGTGACCATGACAAATATTATATTATTTAGTGGAACCGTTTGAGATAGAGCCTTTATATTTGGCATGTATGTTCCTTGTGACATTGCCTTTCCACTCGTACAAAAAAAAAATTACCTGTGACCTTGACCCCTGACCTTTTGACCTACTTACCATAACTTTTTAACCATTTGAGGTAGAGCCTTCATATTTGGCATGTAGGTTCCTTGTGACATTCCCATACCACTCATACAAACAATTTTGACCTGTGACCTTGACCTGTGACCTTTGACCTACTTTATCATAACTTTCCAACCGTTTGAGATAGAGCCTTATTTGGCATGTGGGTTCCTTGTGACATTGCCTTCCCACTCATACAAAAAAATTGACCTGTGACCTTGACCCCTGACCTTTTGACCTACTTATCATAACTTTTTAACCATTTGAGGTAGAGCCTTCATATTTGGCATGTCGGTTCCTTGTGACATTCCCATACCACTCATGCAAACAATTTTGACCAGTGACCTTGACCCTGACCTTTTGATCTACTTTATCATAACTTTTTAACCATTTGACATAGAGCCTTCATATTTGGCATGTAGGTTCCTTGTGACATTGCCTTTCCACTCATACAAAAAATTTTGACCTGTGACCTTGACCCTGGACCACTGACCTACTTTGTCATAACTTAAAATCATTTACACATAATTTTTATTTTATATGTCAGACCAGGAATCAGCTTTGCTTGGTTTGTTTTGTATCCAAGTTTTATCTAAATATATCGCAAATATGTTCAGGCCATTGCACCTCTAAAATATAAATTTGTTGAAAATACTTATAATAATTTTGTATGGCACAGAAAGGCACCTGTCCAAATCGTGTAGACCTTGGTGAGACTGCTCCTTTATGATCACCTGAAAGCAAACACAGTTACAACTCTCTTTCGTGAAAATGCTTTCAGAAGAGCTACGACTTACGTTCCCTCTAATATTTATATCCGATTTAGGGCATATCCAACGGAATTTCTAAAACTAGGCATTTTGGTTCTGTTATTTGATTTGATGTTTAAACGTCACCGTCAACACAATATAGGTCATTTTGGAGACGTTGCTTCCACTTTTGTGGGACTTTTACCCGACACTGAGATGAAATGACATATCAAAGCCCTGTCGCCCAATGAAACCAATAGGTTTTGTAAGCACCGCTTTGGCTCGGTAGACTTAGATCCTCTTAGCGGTTTACCAGTACTGGTGTGCGGGTCGGTTTCAGTTCATGCAGCCCATCTATATCTTCAAGCCCCGAAGACCGGGGGTCTGATTCCCTGTTTATTTTGTCACATGTTTATATAGATGTTCGTAACTGTTTGTGTTAAATGCATTCATTAATTTATAAGAAAATGGAAAACTATCTGACTTTTTATACTAGATTTTTGGCTTCAAGTGACAAAACGCAAAGGTTTCCACTTTTTTGACAAAACACAACGCGAAGCAAATTCTTTCATACCGGAGTGCAGGTGGAAAACCCGCATCTGCTACAATGTAACATATCAAGCGCTGGAAGCCTCTGTGGTGTTGTGGTTATGCTACTCGCCTCATTAACCAGGGATCGCAGGATCGACCCCGGGCTTCTCCAGAATTTCGGATAAGTCTTTAAACCCAGGTCCCATCTCCGTATGACCTTAGCTGTTGGTGAGACGTAAAACTAAAAACGCACTCACATACCAAGCGCATCCCACCATTAAACACATCTTTATAATTCTGACCCTTCCCCCCCCCCCCCCCCACCACCACCACCACCACACACACACTTGATCCCCACTTTTATAGAGTAAAACTGGGATTTACAGGAGTAAACATTATTTTTCTCATTTCTACTCCAAAATATAGATGGTGGGTACTCGTTAGAAACGCATCGAAGAGGCGCTTCTAACGTGTACCCAAAATGTATATTTTAAGCAACAGTCAGAAAAATATCATCACGACTTTTCATCTTACAATTTTTGTTGTTGTATTTTTCGGCGGTAAAATGTACAATTCTAATGCATCAAAAACATTTTTTTTTCTAGATTCTGTACACTTTAATAATAAGTGAATAAATAAATAAATAATGTCGTTAAGTTCCGCCAGGTAAACCTGGGTACGCTGTACGCGGTCTAACTGTAATAAAACAAGAAGAAAAAAAAAACTTTGGCGTAGACCTAATACATGGAAATACATGTATGTACCAAATGGTTTGGATTCAGCCACTCCATTTGCCAAATCGTTACATGTAGAACTTGAAGAAATATGTAGTAGGTTGGTTAAGACAGTCGCGACACTAGCTCAGCAAGGTTTTGCTGGCTGAAGACAGACGGACGGACGAACTGACAGACGACCAGCTAATAGTTTCGCGTTGTGATTCTGTTGGATGAAAGCTATCATGCCCAAGTCTAACTTATGAAGACAGACGGACATATGAATACGACAGCTGTCATTGTGACCACAGGTGCGTTTCTATGGTTGTGGGTTGGGGCTGAGAATGAGTAACTACTATTCATATTAGTGACGATGAAGTATTTACATCAGATTAACAATGGGAATAGAGGCAATGGTCAGTTGGTAAGGTCCCAGGGAAAGAATCCATGCCCGCGAACGGGGAGACCATCACTCGGTACTTCCTGAGCGGACATATACATACTTCTATAATATCCAAACATTTGAGTTTTGAGTGAGGTTGCAACTAGTAACTAATATCTTTATAAGTAACACCTCAGAAGGATCAGATTTATGAAAATTGTATGAATTAATCAATTTTAACAATAAATGCTCATTTCAAATCCATGGATTCGGCACAAACTAATCCCTCATGGTAATTTATTTTAGTAAAAATTCAACGATAGAGTATTTTCCCCTTCATCAAACAAGTATTAACTTTTAAAGAAAAATCCTGTTTCTCATAAATATATAAATAAGGAACCGCGCTGTAAAATTTATTTTAAAGATGCAAACGTACACATTATTGTAAATATCCGAATTATTATATAGCTGGATAAAATTTATCGCTGCTGGCTTGAATTTGGCCCCTGGAAAAGCGAATGCGATCTTCTCAAACGGACGCTTGTCATCGGAAAAAAATACGGCAAATCCACGGACATTACCGAACGTTACCGTCACCTCTCAATGACTGGTACCCCGTCTAACCACAGCAGAATCGAAACTGAATATTGCAAAATAGGACGTCCAAATGCCATATTTAAATACAAAGGTCTCAAATTAGAATGTGCATGTTGCATATTCGATTAAGTAGTAAGATATGGAAAGGTTCATAATGCAAAGTGCGGTTTCAACAATTCATATTGTAATTGCACATTGCATAATTGAGTTTTTACCTTAATACTGTTCCATAGGAATCTTGCGTCTCTCAACGTCGTGAACGGAACTGGAGTACGAATTTCTACACAAACTGTCAGAAACGGACTCAACGAGTTCGGACTTAATGCCATGAGGCCTGCTGTACTTGTCCCGTTGACGAGACAGCACGTGCTAGACCGGTTAGACTTTGTCAGAACTCACGTCAGGTGGACGGTTCGTGACTTGACGCCAGTACTGTTTACTGAGGGGTCCAGATTCTGTCTAGACTTCACTTATAAACGTCAATTAGTGTGGCGAATGTCTAAACAGCGATTCGATGACTTGAATGTGGCAGAGCATGATCGCTATGGAAAGGGGTCAGTCTTGGTTTGGGCTGGGATAAGCGTGAACGGTAAACCTGACTTGTACGTCGTTGAAAACGGAACGTTAATGGCAGTGAGGTACTGTAATGAGATTCTTGATGAGTTTGTGAGACCATATGCAGATGCTATCGGACTTTATTCTGATGGATGATAATGCCCGTCCCAACCCTGCCAACGTCACTGATTCCTACCTGGAACGTGAGACAATCGTTCGTATGGACTGGCCTGCTCGGTCACCGCACTTAAATCCGATTGAGCATGCGCGGGACATGCTACAGAGTGCTGTTTCAGCCCGACCTGTGCATCCGAGGACTTTACAGGAGCTCAAAGATGCATTGGTTGCTGAATGAAAGCTGATTTCACAAAACCGGATACAGACTCGGATTACGAACATGCGCAAGCGATGTCGTACTGTAATTGATGCCCTTGTACGCCATACACGTTATTAAGCACGTTTGTCTAAACAAATTTGGAAATTTGTGAAAATTCAGTTGTCCAAATCCCTTCGTGTTACGGCAAATTTTGGGGGTGCCAAGACGTTTGCTGTTGCCACGCTTGAATGCAGTACCAGTTGACAAAATTAATCACTAGGTTTTGTGAAGGATACGTTTTCTATCATTATGCATCAAATTTGGATTCAGCTGATTAATTCATCCAAAAATTATTTTGCATTAAAAAAGTGATCCCTATCAAACTTTGAGTAGTATATATGTATCTTAAGGGAGCGTATGAAACATCTACGTAAGCATAAGATACAAGTATACAATCATAGGATTAAATAACATATAGACAATCTTCAAGAGTTAAAATCTTTAAGTATCACAGTGGTCAGTTTACTAAACCAGATAGTCTTGTATCATTAAAGCCATTCAGTATCTGTACCGAGGTAAAAAAAAAAAAAACAGTGTAAAGTCAAATGTACAGTCTAGCAGGGAGTCCTGTGGCGGAGCCAATGTCCAGACAGCAGGTACCACTGCCAAACAGCTACATTATACACCGCTGTTTCCCCGGCACAGAGACTGACTGGCTGTTCACTCCGGCATAAAAGCATAAGAATTACGTGTATAATAATGTTAAATTTTGGTTAAGATAGCATGGAAGCCTATAAAAGTTTTTTGATACAATTTTTAAATGTTGAAAGCGAATCTGTGTCTCTTACTTCTTGAGGAAGAGCATTCCATAGCTGTGGAGCTGAACAGGCGAATGAACCTTTGTATAATGAAGTTTTAGCTTTTGGGATGTATAGCGTTCCATTTTCGCTTGATCTCAGATTTAACGAGTGGGTTTCAGACATTGGCGTCGGCAGTTCTTTTATATACACAGGGGCCATATTATTTAGAGCTCTATATGTAAACACTGCCTTAATATATTTCATTCTACTATCAACAGAGAGCCAATTTAGTTCTTTGAACATAAAGTCGGATGGTGTATTAAAGTCAGCTTTAAGTATAATTCGAGCAGCTCGTTTTTGCAATTTTGATAGGCGTTCCAGATTAGTGCTGGATGTCGACCCCCATGTGACTGACCCATAGTATATCAAAGGAAGAATATATCCTTGATAAAAGCGTTTTTGAATATTACTTGGAACGTATTCAGCCAGTTGCCTCAAAAGTGAGATCTTAGATGATATAGTTGAGCACAAATGGTCTATATGTTTTGTCCACGTCAAATTTTTATCGATATAAAGCCCTAGTAATTTCTGTGAGGTGACGTTTTCAATACTGATACCGTCAACTTGTAAGTTTAGTTCGCGGCAGTTACTTAGACGCCTTCTTGTGCCCAACGTCATGTAGGTAGTTTTGTTTAAGTTCAATGGTAATTTATTATCTTTACTCCATTTCTTCGAATTGAGAAGTTCTACCTGTAAACTACATTCAGTATAGTTGTGATATTTGTCTTATTTCAAATCCAAATATAGGTTGAGAGTGCAAGTCAGAACCGCCTCATTGAGTTGGTTCTAACGAGTACCAACAACCTATGTCTTCGAGCAGAAATAAAGGAAATAAGTCACCCCACCCCCTTCCACACACACACACACACACACACACACACACACACACACACACACACACACACACACACACACACACACACACACACCGGAAACCCTTCTTTTTCCTAAATAAGGTTGGGATGAGCGGTGTATTAGTTGCACGGACCAGTTGGCGTGATGAAAAATTGAATGATATTTATTTTCTTATTTCTGCCCGAGAGCATGGATTTTCGGTACTCATTTGTGCCGCCTCATTGAGGCGGTTCTTATAAGTGTCCACAATCTTTGTTTGTTTTGTTTGTTTGATTTGTGGTTTAACGTCCCCGTCAACACTGGAAAGGTCATTGTGGAGACGTTGCTTCCAATTTTGTGGGACTTTTTCCGACATTGAGATGACATCTCAAGCCCAATAGGATTTAATCTATGTTTGTAGCTGTACTGTATGAGGCAAAGCAATCAGAGTACTGGGGTCGTTTGGCTCTGAGCTGAGACAATAGTCCCAGACTGGGAATTAAACTGTTTCGTTTAACCTTTAAATAACAATTTTAAGCAAACAGTGGAGACCATGATCAGCCATGATCAGACGCCGCGGCATCTGACCTTGATCTTCACTGTTTGCCAAGCCCAAGGATTCCAGTACAGATTCAATAGATAAACACTCTGACCTTACAGCAGCTATTTTCTATAAATAAGTTGGTAATAGTGATCTTCAGCACTGATGAGCTTTTATTATGCTTAGTACATCTGGATCGACTGAAGGACAATCGATCCAAAATACCACATATTTTAGTAGGAAAACTGTCGCTTTCTGAGCCGTGTAAGAATTCAGTATGCCACATGTCTAGAGAGATTTTATTTGGTTGGCTTCGAGCTTAATGACCAAGACAACACTTCTTCCGGTCAAATTATCTAAACTCACTGTTCCTGGGCAGGCGTATAGATAAGCGGTTAACAAATACAGTGCTCATTTGACAACTGTCCTTCTTGAATCAGCGGAAGAGAGAGAATGGCCGTCGAAAAGATGTTATTGTCGATCACCACGAAAGAATGTTGCAGGTATCGAGCTGGTGGCCTCCTGATCAACAGACAGACGCGCATCTGACTGAGCTACCAGAGCTCACGAAGTTTGTTGATCGCCTAGATACATGTACAATAGTTTACAGTCTTATAATAATCTAGGCTTGAAAGCCATAACGAAAACACGCCTATTCAAATGTATATTGAAAATCAATGAAAATTTTCACAATAAAAATTATTATACTTTTCATATTTATGCTCAAAACATAGACGGTTGGAACCCGTTAGAACCGCCTCGACGAGGCGATTCTGTTTTTGGTGCGGATCCCGTTTGCGTCGGCGTCAGCGTCGGCGTAGCCTGTTTGGAGCATTTTATATCCTGAGCCTATGGATGGATTTTGACCAAACTTGCATAGACACATCACTAGGATAAAGAAAAACAGTCATCAGGTCATGATGACTCTGACCTCATTTTCAAGGTCACAGCGACCCCAAAACAGTCATTTTAGGGCCAAAAAGGGCTTGTCTGCACTCTATCTCATTAACGAATTGATTAATTTTAATCAAACTTGCTACAATATATCAGTACAACAAACCGCAGATTTGATCAAGATATTGGTGACCTTGATCTCATTTTCAAGGTCACAGCGACCCAAAAACTGTCATTTTTGGGCCAAAAAGGGCTTGTCTGCACTCTATCTCATTAACGAATTGATTAATTTTAATCAAACTTGGTACAATCTACCATTATAACAAACCGCAGATTTGATGATATTTTGGTGACCTTGACCTCATACAAAGGTCATAGCGACCCAAAAACAGTCGTTTTTGGGCAAAAAAATGGCTTGTCTGCACTCGTCTGACCTCATTTCCAAGGCCACAGCGACCAAAA
The DNA here is from genome assembly GCA_963580285.1 of Lucinisca nassula. Classification (NCBI taxonomy): domain Eukaryota; kingdom Metazoa; phylum Mollusca; class Bivalvia; order Lucinida; family Lucinidae; genus Lucinisca; species Lucinisca nassula. Next base: position 14,239 of record CAUZLF010000311.1, on the reverse strand, counting down.
AACAGTCATTTTTGGGCCAGAAATGGCTTGTTTGCACTCTGTCTCATTAACCAATTGAATAATTTTAATCACACTTGGTACACTATATCAATACAACATACCGCAGATTTGATTAGATTTTGGTGACCTTGACCTTATTTTCAAGGTCACAGCGACCCAAAACTGTCATCTTTGGTCCAAAAATGGCTTGTCTGCACTCTGTCTCATTAACAAATTGATTAATATTCGTCAAACTTGATACAATATATCATTACAACAAACCACAGATTTGGTTAGATTTTGCCTTTTGTGACCTTGACCTCATTTTCAAGGTCACAGATACCCAAACACTGCCATTTTATGACCAAAAATTTGGACCAAAAATGGCTTGTCTGCACTATCTCATTAACGAATTGATTAATTTTAGGCAAACGTGGTGTAATATATCATTACAATATACCACAGACACGCCTACGGAACGATAGAATGCGTAACCATTGGTTAAGAACGTGAAGCAATTAGAGCGACATCCGGTTAGGAATTAGATCGCTAAAAAAAGTAAAGAAACTGTGCAGTTTCTGTGTTTCATAAGCTATATAATTTTTACGAAGAAGTTATTTAATAAACGGGGAATTACATTCAGGAGCCCATTGATATCGGCATCTTTGGAGTAAATACCAAATCCCGTACTTCACACATTTTGGCTAAATTTAGTTTCTCCTGCTGAAGGTGAACTCAAGCCTTAGAAAACGAGTGGTTTTTCGAGGTGTTTGTTGCCTTTTATTTATTACTGCGCTTTGCTACAAGTTCAGCGTATTAACATGCACACACAATAAACATATATGGTTATATGTGTTGTGGATATTTTGCTTGTCAATGCAGCACTAGCGAGAAATCACCACGGAAAAGGTCGAAAATGGTTGGTTACGCATTAGATCTATAGAAATGATAACATAACTTGCAACTATAAAGCGGATCTGTTTTCATCTCCTCGGCCCCAGAATCACCCGCACCTTGTTCTACGGAACCATTTTTAGCCAACCTGATAAGCAGTGCGCTATTGATTTGATAATGACAGAGTATTTTATGGAAACATTTTCAGTCTCCAGAATCATAGTACCGAATGATTTTCACGGACTTTTACGCTGTGTTTGTTTTATCAATGGTCCGGTTATTGACTGAAATGAAATAAAACAGGTTTTGGAGTTTTAATTTCTGCGAAGGACTCCTCATCTGCCAAAATTTGCTGGTTAAGCATTCGATCGTCTGGTTGAGCATTCGATAACCAGAGGAGAAAATCAAACCAGTTGCTGCCTAAGTAAAGGCCAGCAGCTTACTACAATAAAAGGTGGTCTACATATGATTTCTAAATTGTGTTATAATCACCAGAGAAAGAAAGCCGTGATGAAAAATACTTTTCTGGACAAGACCATTAAATGTCTGGGTATCATGCTTATCTGACCGAATGACGCGCCGATTCATAAATAAGAGGTCATTACTTGCTTTTGTAGAAAACAAAATGGCCAGCTTACGCTTTGTAATGGCGATTAAATCTATATCCGGATGGGACGGCCATTAATGAACCGTCTCATCCGAGAATGAAAGCTGTTCGCCATCCTGTAAATGAATTTGACTAAATCTCCTATTAACAAGAATTGCCCAAAATAAAAAAATGGAGAGAACCCGTTTAAGAAACTCAGGCGTGAAAGGCTAAGGGTAAGATCGTTAACCCTGCAGATACGAAAGCCTATTTGGCTTATGTAGGAGAAAATAAAATACCGTAAAGGCGTAGTAGCGCGACACAAAAGACGTAATAACGCAAAAAAAGGCGTAGAAACGCAAAACAAAAGACGCAGTAACGCCAATCAGAAGGCGAAGCTACGCAAAAAAAGGCGTAGTAACGCAAAAACAAGGCGTAGTTACGCGAAAACTGCATACTAATGCAAAAGAAAGACGTAGAAACGCAAAACAAAAGACGCAGTAACGCCAATCAGAAGGCGAAGCTACGCAAAAAAGGCGTAGTAACGCAAAAACAAGGCGTAGTTACGCGAAAACTGCATACTAATGCAAAAGAAAGACGTAGTAACGCAAAAGAAAGGCGCAGTGATGCGAATCAAAGGCGTTTTTACGCGAATCAAAAGGCGTAGTAATGCGAAAAAAGGCATAGTAACGCAAAAGAAAGGCGTATTTGTTTTAGCTCGCCTCTGCAAAGCAAATAGGTAGCCGGAATATCCTACTCCTGGGACTGTGCATGCCCCCAAAATATATGTCTGTATCATGATCGATAACCCAGATCGGAGATCCCGTGAGTTCTATGCTAACTGTCAAAACGATAAGATAAAGATATTGTCTAAAACCAACTTCTTACTAGAATTTGTTTTTCTACAAAAACACAGATGTTTCCCCCATTTTTGACTGCTAAGTATAACCTTGACATTGGCGGTATTGAGTTGGGTCTTGTGTGCAACACATCATCTAATGACCGGCCCCGATAGCTCAGTTGGTAGAGTGTCCGCTCCGGGGAACGGGAGGTCTCAGGTTCGATCCCGGGCCGCGACATACCAAAGTCGTTAAAAATGGTACTAGCTGCTCCTTGCTTGGCACTCAGATTTACGGGGTAGAGCTAGGACTGGTCGATCCAGTGTCAGGATAATGTGAATGGGTGTGGTATCATGTAATGTGTCTGGGGCATGATACTTCAGTGAGGCAGCACTGTAAAAGTGAGCATTGAGCTCCCTGTCCCAACCAGACACCGTCGTGATATGACTGAAAAATTGTTGAAAGCGACGTTAATAGGAATTCACACACACACATCATCTAATGAAGATGAACATTTCTGCATAGTAACTTTAAAAATGTTCATAGAAAAATAAAAAAGTTATTGGCCGTAAACAAAAAAAGCACTTTTTTACCTTTGACCTCTAAGTATGGCCTTGACCTTTGAGGTACAACACATCGTCTCATCGTCTCAGCTAATTTTCCATGAGGAATCCATATATGAAATTTCAAAACCCTAGCATACACGGTTCTACAGCTATGCTATGCATCACTTTTAGCATACATTACAATGGGCACAAATTACCAAAATGACAAAGGGCCATAACTCACAAAGTATTTTTCGGAATTTTGTCATAAGTCAATCAGTTCATCTACTCATCACAACCAATCTATTCACCAACTTTCAAGGCTCTAGCTCCAATAGTTTTTGAGATATCTTGCTGACAAGATTTTATTAAAAAAAAATTCAAAGGGCAATAACTCTTGAAAGGGGCATAATCAAGACGAGAAAAAAAATACGCGTCAGCTAATTTTCCATGAGGAATCCATATATGAAATTTCAAAACCCTAGCATACACGGTTCTAAAGCTAGCTATGCATCACTTTTTAGCATACATTACAATGGGCACAAATTACCAAAATGACAAAGGGCCATAACTCACAAAGCATTTTTCGGAATTCTGTCAAAAGTTAATCAGTTCATATACTCATCACCACCAATATACTCAACAACTTTCAAGGCTCTAGCTCCAATAGTGTTTGAGATATTTGCTGACAAGATTTCATTAAAAAATTTCAAAGGGCAATAACTCTTGAAAGGGGCATAATCTGGACGAGAAAAAAAATACGCGTCAGCTAATTTTCCATGAGGAATCCATATATAAAATTTCAAAACCCTAGCATACACGGTTCTTTAGTTATGCTATGCATCAAAAGCGTAACGGACGGGCGATCGAACCAAAACTAATATGCCCCTCCAACTTTTTCAAAGTTGGGGGCCTAATAAGAAAGTTGTTGACAGAACACAAAAAAGGCTTTTTTTTACCTTTAACCTCTAGGTATGACCTTGACCTTTCAGGTACCAAACTGGGTCATGCATGCAACACATCATCTCATGGTGGTTAACATTTCTGCCTAGCAATTTCAAAATCCATCTAAAAATAAGAAAGTTATTGACCAAACACGAAAAAAGGCCCCTTTTTACCTTTGACCTCTATGTATGACCTTGACATTTGAGGTACCAAACTGAATCATGCATGCAACACACCGTCCCATGATATTTAACATGTTTGCCAAGTAACTTCAAATTCTATTTAAAAATAAGCACGTTATTGACAAAACCCGAAAAAAGGCCCCTTTTTTACCTTTGACCTCTAAGTGTGACCTTGACCTTTGAGGTACCAACCTGGGTCATGCACGCAACACATCGACTTATATTGGTTAACATTTCTGCCAAGTGATTTCAAAATCCATCTCAAAATAAGAAAGTTATTGACCAAATACGAAAAAAAGGCCCCTTTTTTTACCTTTGACCTCTAAGTATGACCTTGACCTTTGAGGTACCGACCTGCCTCATGTGCACCACACATCGTCTCATGGTTTTTGTAATAATTATGCCAAGTAATTTTAAAATCCATCTCAAAATTAGAAAGTTATTGACCAAATACGAAAAAAGGCCCCTTTTTTACCTTTGACCTCTAAGTATGACCTTGACTTTTGAGGTACCGACCTGCTTCATACGCACCACACATCGTCTTATGGTTGTTGATAATTAAGACAAGTAATTTTAAAATCCATCTCAAAATAAGAAAGTTGTTGACCAAATACGAAAAAAGGCCCCTTTTTTTACCTTTGACATCTAAGTATGACCTTGACCTTTGAGGTACAGACCTGCCTCATGCGCAACACACATCGTCTTATGGTTGTTAATATTTCTGCCAAGTAATTTTATAATCCATCAAAAAATAAGAAAGTTATTGACCGGACACGATTTGCCCATACATATATACATACCAACAAACTTCTAAGGGAGATAATTCAGAATGTATAAATGTGAGAGCTATAGTTCTTGCGCACTGCACGTCGTCTAATGCTGATTAATATTTATACGAAGTTTCGTGAAGATAGCTCTAACGGTTTTCAAGTTACAGAGCGGACACGAATGTGTGACAGACACAGATGTCTCTCCCGTTTTTGACTGCTAAGTATAACCTTGACATTGGCGGTATTGAGTTGGGTCTTGTGTGCAACACATCATCTAATGACCGGCCACGATAGCTCAGTTGGTAGAGTGTCCGCTCCGGGGAACGGCTTGAGTTCACCTTCAGCAGGAGAACAGACAGACAGACAGACAGACGCCCGGGGGAAAAACAATATGTCTCTCCGAAAAAAAATTTTTCGGGGGAGACATAATTAATACAAACAGCGCAAGAATGACACACCATGTATTCTTAATCATGTTAATCAAGACGAACTAGAATCCATTTGTAAAATTTATAAATTTTAAGTAAACAGGAGGACAGGTGCGTTCATTAAATAAATTGAGAGAAGTAAGTAAGTAAGTCAGTCAGTCAGTCAGTCAGTAAGTAAGTAAGGACTTTATTTAGTGAGGGTAGCAACATTTAGCACATACAAAAATACATGTAATAGCTAATCTTCCACGAGGCCCTCAGCTAATCTTCCATGATCTAATCTTCCTTCTTAATAAAACATACACGCTATAATATTTTGTTTCATCGGCAGTGTCATTTTTAGATATGAGGAAAAAATATAGATATAATAAATTGATAGAACATACAATTTATAATATTTTCTTCCATCTGCAGTATCATGTTTAGATATGAGGAACTTTTGAAACCGTTTTGAATATGGAGCAATATTTTCTCACGGATGTATCTAGGCAGTGATTAGGCAGTTTACATTAAGCCAAAAGTCCAGTTTTTTGTTCACTATCGACCGACTGTTGATAATATTGTATTTAGTACTAAAAAGGTTGTAGACATTTGTTTTCTCCACATCATTTTGTTTCTTTGAATAGTCATTACGAAAACACGCCTATACAAATACAATGTAACCTTTATCGCCAAAAAAAAAACGAAAATTTTAAGATGAAAAATTGTGATATTTTTGTCATTTCTGCACAAAATATAATGTGATTTAAAAAAACAACAACAAAGGACTGGTGGGTATATTGCCTCCGAGTGTAGGTGGAGAAATAGTCTTAAACTGTTTCATTAATCTCTTAAATTCCAGTGTCCAATCAAATAGTGTAGATCTTCACCAGACGCCGGATTCTGCAGCGTCTGCTCAGGTTATACACTCTTTGCCAAGCCCATCCTATGTTTCCAAGATAACCCTCTTTAGTTTTTCACAACACTCTGACCTCACTGCGACTATTTTCATTCTAATAGTTTTCCCGACAAGTCACTGATATTCACGTGCACTTAAGCATAGAACAGCTTTTCTTCTGAGCACCTTTGGGTCGATTGACAAACAATTCCCAGTGGAATTATTTTCACTGACTGTTACAAGGCGGTTCTTCTTTGGCGGTTTATTTATGTTATTGTTTGTCACTGATTGTATGTATCGCATTTTGGATAGCCAGCTGGTATTGATTCCTGAGCATTGCTTTACTTCTACTTTTTATAAGCACCAAGTTTATAATCATGAGTGTCTTATGCTCAACCTGGCTCTCTAATGCTTGACCATAGAAACATGATATAGATTTAATCGCCATTAAAAAGCGTAAGCTGGCCATTTTGTTTTCTACAAAAGCAAGTAATCACCTCTTATTTATGAATCTGTGCGTCATTTGGTCAGATAAGCATGATACCCAGACATTTAATGGTCTTGTCCAGAAAAGTATTTTTCATCACGGCTTTCTTTCTCTGGTGATTTTAACATAATTTAGAAATCATATGTAGACCACCTTTTATTGTAGTAAGCTGCTGGCATTTACTTAGGCAGCAACTGGTGAGATTTTCTCCTCTCTGGCTATCGAATGCTTAACCAGACGATCTAATGCTTAACCAGCAAATTTTGGCAGATGAGGAGTTCTTCGCAGAAATTAAAACTCCAAAACCTGTTTTATTTCATTTCAGGCAATTACCGGACCATTGATAAAACAAACACAGCGTAAAAGTCAGTGAAAATCATTCGGTACTATGATTCTGGAGACTGAAAATGTTTCCATAAAATACTATGTCATTATCGAATCAATAGCGCACTGCTTATCAGGTTGGCTAAAAATGGTTCCGTAGAACAAGGTGCGGGTGATTCTGGGGCCGAGGAGATGAAAACAGATCCGCTTTATAGTTGCAAGTTATGTTATCATTTCTATAGATCTAATGCGTAACCAACCATTTTCGACCTTTTCCGTGGTGATTTCTCGCTAGTGCTGCATTGACAAGCAAAATATCCACAACACATATAACCATATATGTTTATTGTGTGTGCATGTTAATACGCTGAACTTGTAGCAAAGCGCAGTAATAAATAAAAGGCAACAAACACCTCGAAAAACCACTCGTTTTCTAAGGCTTGAGTTCACCTTCAGCAGGAGAAACTAAATTTAGCCAAAATGTGTGAAGTACGGGATTTGGTATTTACTCCAAAGATGCCGATATCAATGGGCTCCTGAATGTAATTCCCCGTTTTTTAAATAACTTCCTCGTAAAAATTATATAACTTATGAAACATAGAAACTGCACAGTTTCTTTACCTTTTTTAGCGATCTAATTCCTAACCGGATGTCGCTCTAATTGCTTCACGTTCTTAACCAATGGTTACGCATTCTATCGTTCCGTAGGCGTGACAGATATGATTAGATTTTGGTGACTTTGACCTCATTTTCAAGGTCACAGCGACCCAAAAACAGTCATTTTTGGGCCAAAAAGGGCTTGTCTGCACCAAACTTGCATAGACACATCACTAGGATAAAGGAAAACAGTCATCAGGTCATGATGACTCTGACCTCATTTTCAAGGTCACAGCGACCCCAAAACAGTCATTTAGGGCCAAAAAGGGCTTGTCTGCACTCTATCTCATTAACGAATTGATTAATTTTAATCAAACTTGGTACAATATATCAGTACAAAAAAAACGCAGATTTGAAAAGTTTTGGGTGACCTTAATCTCATTTCCAAGGTCACAGCGACCCAAAAAGCTATCAATTTTAGACCGAAAATAGCATGTCTGCTTTTGTTTGTTTGATTTTAGGTTTAAAGTCCCCGTCAATACTGTAAAGGTCATTTTCGAGACGTCGCTTCCAATTTTGTGGGACTTTTACCCAACATTGGGGTGAAATGACAGCTCAAGCCCTGCCGCCCAATGAAACCAATAGGGTTTATAAGCATGGGCAGACCTAGATCCTCTATGCAGTTTATCAGTTCTCGTGTGTGGGTCGGTTTCAGCTCTGCGTGGAAGCATCATGCAGCCCATCTATTTCTTCAAGCCTCGATGGGCGGGGCTTGTCTGCACTCTATATCATTAATGAATTGATTATTTTTAGCTCACCTGTCACGTTGTGACAAGGTGAGCTTTTGGGATCACTTTTTGTCCGTCGTCCGTCGTGCGTCCGTGCGTGCGTGCGCACGTCCGTCCGTAAACTTTTCTTCAAAAGACATCTCCTCCTAAACCACTGATCGGATTTTGACCAAACTTCACAGGAATGATCCTTAGGTGGTCCCCTTTCAAAGTTGTTCAAATGGTTCCGGTCCGTTGCACATATAGGTTACAGTGGCCAAAAAAAGATTTTTTTCACCGAAAATTTAAAAAATCTTCTTCTCTGAAACCGCAAGGCCCAGGTCTTTGATATTTGGTATGAAGCTTCATCTAGTGGACCTCTACCAAGATTGTTCAAATTATAGTGCTGGGGCCAAAAATGCCCCCGCACGGGGGCCCTTTGGTTTTACATGGGCTTATATAGGGAAAAGCTTTAAAAATCTTCTTCTCTGAAACCGCAAGGCCCAGGTCTTTGATATTTGGTATGAAGCTTCATCTAATGGACCCCTACCAAGATTGTTCAAATTATAGTGCTGGAGCTAAAAATGCCCCCGCACGGGGGCCCTTTGGTTTTACATGGGCTTATATAGGGCAAATCTTGAAAAATCTTCTTTTCTGATACCGCAAGGCCCAGGTCTTTGATATTTGGTATGAAGCTTCATCTAGTGGACCTCTACCAAGATTGTTCAAATTATAGTGCTGGGGCCAAAAATGCCCCCGCACGGGGGCCCTTTGGTTTTACATGGGCTTATATAGGGAAAAGCTTTAAAAATCTTCTTCTCTGAAACCGCAAGGCCCAGGTCTTTGATATTTGGTATGAAGCTTCATCTAATGGACCCCTACCAAGATTGTTCAAATTATAGTGCTGGAGCTAAAAATGCCCCCGCACGGGGGCCCTTTGGTTTTACATGGGCTTATATAGGGCAAATCTTGAAAAATCTTCTTTTCTGATACCGCAAGGCCCAGGTCTTTGATATTTGGTATGAAGCTTCATCTAGTGGACCCCTACCAAGATTGTTCAAATTATAGTGCTGGGGCCAAAAATGCCCCCGCACCAGGGCCCTTTGGTTTTACATGGGCTTATATAGGGAGAATCTTTAAAAATCTTCTTCTCTGAAACCGCAAGGCCCAGGTCTTTGATATTTGGTATGAAGCTTTATCTAGTGGACCCCTACCAAGATTGTTCAAATTATAGTGCTGGAGCTAAAAATGCCCCCGCACGGGGGCCCTTTGGTTTTACAGGGGCTTATATAGGGAAAATCTTGAAAAATCTTCTTCTCTGAAACTGCAAGGCCCAAGTCTTTGATATTTGGTATGAAGCTTCATCTAGTGGACCCCTACCAAGATTGTTCAAATCATAGTGCTGGGGCCAAAAATGCCCCCGCACCAGGGCCCTTTTGTTTTACATAGGCTTATATAGGGAAAACCTTTAAAAATCTTCTTCTCTGAAACCGCAAGGCCCAGGTCTTTGATATTTGGTATGAAGCTTCATCTAGTGGACGCCTACCAAGATTGTTCAAATTATAGTGCTGGAGCTAAAAATGCCCCCGCACGAGGGCCCTTTGGTTTTACATGGGCTTATATGGGGGAAATCTTGAAACATCTTCTTCTCTGAATCCACAAGGCCCAGGTCTTTGATATTTGGTATGAAGCTTCATCTAGTGGACCCCTACCAAGATTGTTCAAATTATAGTGCTGGGGCCAAAAATGCCCCTGCACCAGGGCCCTTTTGTTTTACATAGGCTTATATAGGGAAAATCTTGAAAAATCTTCTGCTCTGAAAATGCAAGGCCCAGGTCTTTGATATTTGGTGTGAAGCTTCATCTTGTGGACCTCTACCAAGATTGTTCAAATTATAGCCCTGGGGCCAAAAATGCCCCCGCTCCGGGGCCCTTTGGTTTTACATAGACTTGTATAGGGAAATCTTGAAAAATCTTCTTCTCTGAAACCACAAGGCTTAGGTCTTCGATATTTGTTATAAAGCTTCAGCTAGTGGACCTCTACAAAGATTGTTCAAATTATAGCCCTGAGACCAACAATGCCCCCGCCATGTGGCCCTTTGGTTTTACATAGGGAAAATCTTTAAAAATCATCTTCTCTGAAACACAAGGCTTAGGTCTTTGATATTTGTTATGAAGCTTCAGCTAGTGGACCTCTACCAAGATTGTTCAAATTATAGCCCTGGGCCCAAAATTGCCTCCGCTCCGGGGCCCTTTGGTTTAACATAGACTTATATAGGGAAAATCTTGTTTTACATAGACTTCTATATGCAGGGTAAACCTTTAAAATCTTCTTCTCTGAAAACAGAAAGCCCAGGTCTTTCATATTCGATATAAAGCTTCATCTTGTGGACCTCTACCAAGATTGTTCAAATTATAGCCCTGGGGCCTAAATTGACCCTGCCCGGGGCCCACTTGTTATACATTGGATCAGGTGAGCAAACCAGGGCCCTCTGGGCCCTCTTGGTTATCAAACTTGGTGCAATATATCATTATAACAAACCGCAGATTTGATTAGATTCTGGTGACCTTGACCTCTTTTCCAAGGACACAGCGACCCAAAAACAGTCATTTTTGGGACCAGAAATGGTTTGTCTGCACTCTGTCCCATTAACCAATTGATTAATTTTAGTCACACTTGGTACAATATACCAATGCAGCATACCGCAGCTTTTATTAGATTTTGGTGACCTTGACCTCATTTTTAAAGTCACAGCGACCCAAAAACTGTCCATTTTGGTCCAAAAATGGCTTGTCTGCACCCTGTCTCATTAACAAATTGATTATTTTTCGTCAGACTTGATACAATATATTATTACAACATACCGCAGATTTGGTTCAAAGTTGGTGACCTTGACCTCATTTTCAAGGTCACAGAGACCGAAAAACAGCCATTTTTGGACCAAAAAGGGCTTGTCTGCACTCTATCTCATTAACGAATTGACCAAATTTCGACAAACTTGGAACAATTGATTGATTTTAGTCAAACTTGGTGAAATATATCATTACAACATACCATAGATATAATTAGATTTTGGTGACCTTGACCTCATTATTGAAGGTCACAGCTACCCCAAAACAGTCATTTTTTGGCCAAAAATGGCTTGTCTGCATTTATCTCATTAACGATTTGACCAAATTTCGTCAACCTTGGTTCAGTATATTATTACGACAAACCGCAGATTTGATTAGATTTTGGTGACCTTGACCTCATTTTCAATGTCACAGTGACCCCAAAACAGTCAGTATTGGGCCAAAAATGGCTTGTCTGCACTGTATCTCATTAACGAATTGATTGATTTTCGTCAAACTTGGTACAATATATCATTACAACAAACCGCAGACTTGATTAGATTTTGGTGACCTTGACCTTTTTACAAAGTCACAGCGCCCCAAAGACAGTCAATTTTGGGCGAAAAATGGCTAGTCTGCACGCTACATGTACCTCCTTAACGAATCGATTAATTTTAGTCAATATATCAATACAACATACCACAGACTTGATTAGATTTTGGTGACCTTGACCTTTTTTGAATGTCACGGGCCCCCAAAACAGTCAATTTTGGGCCAAAAATGGCTTTTCTGCACTCTAAGGCAAAGGTTCTTTAGGGGCAAAAAATGGCTATCATTTTAGAATTTATTAATGTTGTTCAAAGTCGGTACAATATTTAATTTTGTCTGGTGATCTGAGCATTTTAATGACTGTTTGTCTTTTTAAGGTCACAGGCTCCCGAGAAAACTTTCAGTTTTTGGCCAAAAATGGCTTGTTTGCATTTTATATTTTGGTGACTTTAACCTAGTTATTAAATTAAAATAGGTGTTTTAAGATATATTTATGGTGGGGGGGGGGGGGACTTTGTTTACCTCTGAAAACATTTCTAGTCAATCTTTGTTTTAGCAGAAATTAGAGAAAAAAATAATGTATACCCGATGTGAAGCCAAGTTTTACAATATAAAAATGGGGTTTAAGGGGGTCAAAATTATACAGACGCGTTTGACAAGGCGGTTCAAACGAGTATCCAAATCTATGTATGTTGTAGCAGAAATTAGAAAAAATAATATATACCCCTGCAAACCCCAGTTTTCTATATAAAAGGGGGAGGGTAAGCTGATCAAAATTATATAGGTATGTTTTCGTGATGCTGGAGTAAATGGTACTAAATTTAAAGCAAACCACTGTCAACACTGGTGGGCGGATTAGCTCGGAGCTCGGAAAAAGTCCTGAACGGATAATTAGTCTGACTCTTCTAACCTTTAACCCTTATCTTGCTGAATATTCATTTAAGCCACACCCATTTCTGCCTCTCAACCAATCAAATTACTTGATGTAATTTATTGTTACAAATTCATAAACTGAATGCCAAACAGTGTAGAGCCTGATCAGATGGCTTCTTCAGAAGCCATCTGATCTGGATCTACACTGTTTGCAAAGATAGGGGTTGTCGTGAACAGCAAGATAAGAGTTAAACTCCTGAATTTATGTAAACAGTGTCGACCATGATCCGACGCAGTGTTCTGTGGTTTCTGATATTGTTCTACGCTGTTTGTAAAGCCAAACACGAGTCCAGTCTACTTTTACAGATAATCCTCAAAACAGTAAAACTCCTATATTAAGACCACCCTTGACACTGTTCAAAAATGGTCTTTTATTATAAGATACTGGGTGAGGAAAACACACAGAGTGAGTGAGTGTTTGAGTTTTACATCTCAACAACAACTAAGGTCATACGGAGACGGGACCTCGGTTTAAAGACTCATCCGAAAGTCCTGCGACCCCTTGCTTACAACGCGAGTAGCATAACCACTACACCACGGAGGCTTCGAAAAAAGGAAAAAATAACTAACTTGAACCTTCTCAAGAAGCGCTTTTAACAGTTTAGTCTTAATTTTAGGTGGTCTTTAATAACGGAATTTTACTGTATTAACATTTTCGCTGCTATGACAGAATAACATCCTATAGGGACTTGCTGCGAAGTAATGATATACATACTCAAATGAACACACTGACTCAAGCGACGTTAGTGACATCAAAATAAAAAGTGGTTCTCTTTAATACGATTGGACAAGGACGACGTTATGATGACAACGACGCTGTTCCCCCGTCAAAGGGAAAAGTGTGTGCAATTGTTTAGTCCTTAAGCAAGATTTTTTTTTTCGTGATCGAATTATAAGTAATAAAGGTAATTTATTTAACGTTCATTGAACTATGAACAACATCGGGTCACGAGCAAAGTTTCGGTGAACCCCTTCTGGACTCACTTACTATGCTTACTATGCTCGTGACTCGATGCAATTCATACATGTACTTAGATGAAAATTGAATAAATAACATTCGATTCTCAATTACACAACACTCCCAGCAGGCACAGGCGCTAGGTCAACCTCAAATAAACGTCGGCGCAACGTCACAACGTTACACCGACGTAGATTTGACGTTGAATGAACGTCACGTCGTATCGACGTTGATGTGACGTCACAATTACGTCATGTACCTGCTGGGCTCTAGCGTCACAGCGACAAGAATAGTGGAAAAGTGAGGCTATTAATAGTCATTGCCTGGATTTCGTATAAATCATTGACAACCCTGTGGACATCAGCAACGAATAGCGTGTTTGTTTGATTTGAGGTTTAATGTTCCCGTCAACACTGTAAAGGTCATTTTGGAGACGTTGCTTCCAATTTTGTGGGACTTTTACCCGACATTGAGATGAAATGACATCTCAAGCCCTGTCGCCCAATGAAACCAATTGGGTTTATTAGCATGGACGGTCCGCCTCGCACCGCGGTTGCTGGACAGGCTTAGATCGTCTAAGCGGTTTACCAGTACTAGTGTGCGGGCTGGATTCAGCTCTGCGTGGAAGCATCATGCAGCCCATATATTTCTTCAAGCCCCTATGGGCGGGGGGACCGCAACGTATACCTACTGCGCTTATTAATAAAACTTTAGGTTGGCAAATGCGGCATCTGATCAGTCAGGGTCT
>CAUZLF010000310.1:1012-19675 GCA_963580285.1 Lucinisca nassula | reverse complement strand
GCTCAAGAATTACAACTCTGGGTGCTCTGGTTTTTTACTTATCTCCCCTGGCAATATAGCCTTGTGATGGCCATAACTCCAACACCCTTTGAGATATATTGAAGGAACTTAGCACAATTGTATACAAGGTACAGAAGGGATGTCATGTGCAAGAACCACAACTGTTGGTGCTGTGGTATTTGAGTTATCTGCCCTTTCAATATAACAGTATGACCAGCTTGTGATCACCATATCTCCAACACCTTTTGAGACATATTGATGGTACTTTGTACAGAAATACATGGGCTTAAGCAGGCATGTCATGCACAAGAACCACATTTCTGGGTGCCCTGGTTTTTTAGTTATCTCCCCTGACAGTATAATCTTGTGATGGCCATAACTGCTATACTTTTGTGATATATTGCTGGTTTAATTCTGGTGCACTTTCTATTGGTGAACAATCTTCTGACGGCCATATTGGCTTTTGGTCGGGGGATTTGCCATCTCTTCCGGTGGCTATTTTTTTCTATTTGTATCTATTTTTAGATTAACTTAATTAAAGGAAACGACCGAAAAGTACCAAAAGCGAAATCGTATTGTTTACTTCTAGTTGGAATTAAAGAAATATAAAAATTGATTATTATATTTGTCAACATCGGTGTATGTGCGTATTAAAATGATAAAAAAATGTTATTTTTATCTTTCTTTAATTCCAACTAGCAGTAAACTAAACTGTCCGCCCTTTCGGTCCTTTTCAGTCGTTTCCTTTAATCAAGTCAATCTAAAAATAAAAACGATTAGAAAGTAAGAAAATTGATGATTTAAGGTGAGATTTATACATTTTTTATAATTTTTATGGACAAATGATAGCAATAATCAAATTAAAACAAGAATTCCGCTGAAGGCTATGTCGCGCCTGAGGTAAACTTGAACCTTAGGGTGAACGCTAGGGTGGTCGCAAATGTTGACGCCTTGACGAGCGGACGGACGAACGAACGGATGGAAAACCGGGTGCCTATATCGCGCCATGCTAATAGCAGGCGCGACAAAAAATATTTTCAGCATAAAAAGAAGTACTTTAATCAATAAATTTGCAAGAAATTAAGAAATATTATCATTTTTCCCCACCTTGGCTTTTATACCCCTCGATTTCGGAAAAAACGGTTATTACAAGAAAATAAAGCAATGTAGAGGGATGAACCTTTGTGCAGTTATCAAATATGTTATTCATAATGAGTTTATACCAAACTGATTGCAATATATGTCTTAATTGAAACTGGAGTCGAAATATAAAATCTTTGGATTGGCATTTGTGGCTCAGCCCTGCCTTGGCTTTTATACCCGACCGTCGCCCAACCGAACGGGTTAATAAGCATGGACGATCCGACTCGGGCACCGCTTTGCCTGGGCAGGCTTAGACCTCCAAGCGGTTTACCAGTACTCGTGTGCTGGTCGGTTTCAGCTCTGTGTGGAAGCATGCAGCCCATAAATTTCTTCAGGCCCCAATGGGTGGGGAACGCTGGTTATTTGGTGCTTGTTTTAATACTTTTCTATTCATTTATGATACTTTCTTGTTAATTAGTGCCTTATCCAATCATGCTCAATATTTTTATATTTTAAATGTGCTAAAAAGCAATTGTCTAATTGAGCACTATTAATGTCAATCATTTTTTTCTAATTGCCTAATTACTGGTCACACTTAACTCAATTATCTTTATACATGTAATCTTTCTATATTTAAATAAAAAAAATGGTTATCATTGCTGCTAGATACAAACAATTATTAAGAGAACAATGTTTTGTTTGTTTGCTTGATTAAAAAATTGATAAAGACTTGGTTTTTCTGAGCCTATGCATAACATTTCCTACTTCATCACATGTGTCTGGCTAAGACTCAGAACTGACTGAACATCCCAAAAATTGACCAATTACCTTTGCTGTGTATAAAGGGTTATGAAATGCCCAAGAATTTTGGTTGTGCTGTCTTGCTATTATAGGAAATGTTCAATGCAAGAAAGAAGATCCTGCAAGCAATTATTGTTGCAATGTTGCTAAAATAGTAGCCAACTGCACAGCTTGGAGAGTTGATATAGAGGATGTCAGATGGGAGGGGTTTTGTCCTAGTTGTACAATTTGCAGAAGTGATTCTGTCCACCTTGTAAAAAAGAGTGGGGGGTGGGTGGGTGGGGATTATGTCCACGTTGCAAAAAAACAGGGAGAGATTTTGTCTACCTGTACAAAAATAAGTGTAAGGGATTATGTCCGGGGGTGATTTTGTGCGTAAACCTTGTGCAACTAATAGAGGATCTTACATGAGTGCTCATGTACAGTACGGCTCAGGTATAAGAACCAAAAAACTCTTTATTCCGAATCTCGGCGTTTCGAGTACTTTCAAAAACACTCGGAATTGTTCCGAGTATATGTATATATTCGGCGGACACTCCTCGAAAACACTCGCAAGGTCCGCGGTACGCGAAATTTCGCGAAATTATTCCGAGTCGTAATATCGTACCTGGAGGCAATATTTTCTCGCGAAGTTATGCGGAAATACTCAGAGGAATTTGACGAAATACCTGGGCATTTTTTTTGTTTATTTAATGTTCAGAATGTTCTTTTACCATCATATATATTTATATATAATTATAAGATAATAATTATCACTGATAGTTATTATGTAAACAATGTCAAAAGTCAACAAAGAGGTAATCATTAATTACCCAGGGTGTGAAACTCCACAGTGATTTCAAACAAGGGAATCAGTTGGGCATGACGAGTACATACAACTCTTTCAAGTCCGTAATTGAAAGCATGTTGAACATCATTAAATTACAGGAAAATTGGTCATTTTGAACTCAAAATTTCTCCATGTATTTTTGATATTTTCCAAAAAAAAATATTATTTTGATATAATATAATCATTTGTCTTTCATTCTTTAATAATTTTAATGTGAAGTATTATCGGACAATTGATAAACAAATAATCAAAGGTGATAACCGTCAGCAATTTTGACGGGTATCGGCCGCCATTATTGGCTTCTTTTAAAATGCAAAATTGGTCATTTTGAACTCAAAATTTCTCCATGTAATTTTAAGATTTTCAAAAAAACAAAAATAATTTGGATATAATATAATCATTTGTCTTTCATTCTTTAATAGTTTTAATGTGAAGTATAATCGGACAAATGAGAAACAAATAATCAAAGGGGATAACTGTCAGCGAAATTTTAACGGATTTCGGCCGCCATTATTGGCTTCTTTTAAACTGAAAAAACCGGTCATTTTGAACTCAAAATTTCTCCATTTAATTTTGATATTTTCAAAAAAAGAAAATTATTTTGATATAATATAATCATTTGTCTTTCATTCTTTAATAATTTTAATGTGAAGTATAATCGGACAAATGAGAAACAAATAATCAAAGTGATAACTGTCAGCGAAATTTTAACGGATTTCGGCCGCCATTATTGGCTTCTTTTAAACTACAAAATCGGTCATTTTGAACTCAAAATTTCTCCATGTAATTTTGATATTTTCTAAAAAAAAAAAGAAAATTATTTTGATATAATATAATCATTTGTCTTTCATTCTTTAATAATTTTAATGTGAAGTATTATCGAACAATTGAGAAACACATAATCAAAGGTGATAACTGTCAGCGAAATTTGGACCGGTTTCGGCCGCCATTATTGGCTTCTTTAAAACTGCAAAATCGGTCATTTTGAACTCAAAATTTCTCCATGTAATTTTGATATTTTCAAAAAAAGAAAATTATTTTGATATAAAATAATCATTTGTCTTTCATTCTTTAATAATTTTAATGTGAAGTATTATCGGACAAGTGAGAAACAAATAATCAAAGTGATAACTGTCAGCGAAATTTTGACTGGTTTCGGCCGCCATTATTGGCCTCTGATACGTCGCACCGGCGACACATGTTTAATTAAATAAATCACCACTCACAAATACTCGCAAACACTCCAAATATCACAGGTAAGCTCTGAGGTCGGCGGAATTTCCTCTGAATATCGAGCGCATAACTTGGAGTAAAATATTTTCACTCGGAGTGGTTTACTCCAAAACATTCGGCGGAAAAACGCAGATTTAAAAAGTTGTCCGCGGAATGAAAAAGAAAAACGGTTCAAATACCTGAGCCGTACTGTATTATTGAATTTATTACACGAGTTGATGAAAAGGGATAAAATGCAAGGCTGTGCCGAGCATTTTATCCCTTTTCCTCAACGAGTTTAATAAATTCCATAATACATGTATATGAGCACGAATGCAAGATTCTATTTATCATGTTACATTTATAACGCATTTTATTCATGTTTGTTTACAAAAATGTCAATATTCCGCCATTAGTTAGTAAACACTACATGTACGTCGTTAAGGACGTCTTACATGAAACGTTACGGGACGTAGCTACGTAATTTGCATATTTAATCCACTAGTGGATTATCGAAAATATTACATGGCGTTATTACACTCTTGGACGCGACGTCATATGATAAATACAGTTTGTAATGACCTTTCGGATATCCTAAACGATGATGGTCAAACAGATGTGATTGTGATGGACTTCAGCAATGCCTTTGACAACGCCGACCATCAGAGGCTCTTGCAGAAGCTCCGTCCAAAAACCAAGACAGATTTCATCTTTGGTTATGTTTCATAAAATACAAAACAGCCTAGTAAAAATCCAATCCCCGTCATACATACAGCCATCTTTGAGAAACAGAGTCACAACCCCATTCTCTATGATTAACCCTCACAAGTACTCATTCTTCCCCCGTACTCTGGAACAATCTCCCTCCGGATATATTATAGGCAACAGCCCAGACCAAAACCTAAAATTAGCACCTAATAATATCATCTTCATCTTTCATCCTTTGGCCCCCGCCCATCAGGGCTTGAAGAAATACATAGGCTGCATGATGCTTCCACGCAGAGCTGAATCCGACCCGCACACCAGTACTGGTAAACTGCTTAGAGGATCTAAGCCTGCCCAGGCAAAGCGGTGCGAGTCTGACAGTTCATGCTTATAAACCCTTTTGGTTTCATTGGACGACAGGGCTTGAGATGTCATTTCATCTCAATGTCGGGTAAAAGTCCCACAAAATTGGAAGCAACATCTCCAAAATGACCTTTACAGCATTGACGGGGACGTAAAACCTCAAATCAAACAAACAAAACAAATCTTTCATCCTTAAAATCCTCATCATTTCATTACCCCAAATTACATACTGTTATGCTGATTATCTAGCTGTATGAGAGGATTAGCAGTAGGTGATTGCGCGTCATGAGGAATAAAGAAAGATGAAATAAAAGTGCGATAGTGAGATGGAATAACTGATGAAAGTGTTAAAAAAGATTAAATTAAAATCAGGTTAAAAGCATGTCTGTTGTGTTATAAGGGTAGCTGGTGGTCAAGAGACCTGACTGCCACACTGAACTGATTCAGTGTTGGCAGCATGACAGTAGAAGACGGTAACCTATTCCATTGCACAACAGCCAATGGAAAGAAAGAATATTTATAATAATTGGCTGAAGTATGAATTTGACAATACACGAGGGAGTGACATAGGCTTTGACGGGCCGCTGTCCTGGGCTGCTCGAAAAACAGTGGAATTTGGATGGCAAACATGCCATGAGTGATTTTGTAGAGCATAGCCCTCCTCTGAGCCAGAGACCGCCAACCAAGTTCTTGCTGCATATGGGTCACACAGGTGTAGGGTGACTAGTCATTCAAGAGTCCAGTGGATACCTCTCCTCTGGACCATTTCTATTTATGTGAGTAATATTGACTGAAAGGACACCTTGTAGTATATATTTTTATGTTATAACTCTGCCAATCTGGACTTGAAGAAACAATGCAGATGGCAAAGCAGACGACAATTTTCGTGATTCACATTTTATGGGTAAACATATGCTTAGGGATAAGTTTGGGTATTTTTCTTTCTTTGGTATGTCAATGAGGCAATTATAATGAGTACACTTACCTTTATTGACATGTAGTAGAAGATAAAAAAAAGATATCACATATTAGCACTTTTATATATTTTTATGTTACAAGTCTGCTGATCTGGACTTGGAGAAACAGATTAGGCTGTATGATGCTTCCAGGCAGAGCTGAAACTGACCAGAGGCGAGTACTGTTAAACTACGTAGAAGGTTTAAGCCTGCCTAGAAAAAGTGATGCAAGTTTGGCTGCTCCTTAAACCCTAGCAGTTTCTTTGGTCGGTTATGGTTTGGGATGTCATTTCATCTCAATGTCGGTAAAACTCTCACAAAATAGGCAGCAACGTCTACAGAATGACCTAAATAGTGTTGACTGGGTCGTAAAACCTCACCACATAGAAATCACTTGTATGTCTCCTAACATGGCAGAGTGATAAATCCCTATTATGTGGCCTTACAGAGAATTATCATTTCAATTTTGGAGAATTTTGGTCCAATCACCATCAGACTTGCACAGAATGATCATCTTGACCATATCTCTGTCAAGTTTGAATATGGGTCATGTCTGGTGAAAAAGTAGGTCAGCAGGTGAAATCATAGAAAAACCTTGTGAACACTCTTACGGCCAGAGTTTTAGTCCAATTATCATCAAACTTGCTCCGAATGATGATCTTGATAATATCTCAGTCATATTTGAATATGGGACATGTCAGACCAAGGAAGTAGGTCAGAAGGCCAAATCATAGTAAAACCTTCTGAACACTCTAGAGCCCACAGTTTTTGTCCAATCATCATCAAACTTGCTCACAATGATCATTTTGACAATATCTCGGTCTGGTTTGAATATGGGTCATGCGGGGTGAAAAAGTAGGTCAGCAGGTCAAATCATAGATAAACCTTGTGAACACTCTTGACGCCAGATTTAGTCTGATTATCATCAAACTTGCTCAGAATTTTTATCATGACAATATCTCAGTCAGGTTTGAATATGGGTCATGTTGGTTCAAAAAGTAGGTTTGTAGGTCAGATCATAGAAAACCTTGTGAACACTCTAGAGATCACAGTTTTGGTCTAATCGTCATCAAACTTGCTCAGAATGATCATCTTAACAATATCTTGTTCAAATTTGAGTATGGGTCATGTTGGGTCAAAATGTAGGTCAAATCATAGAAAAAACCTTTGGGAAAGAAAAGAACTCTTTAGGCCATAGTTTTGGTCCAATCATCATCGCTCTTGTTCAGAATGATCGTCTTGACAAAATCTTGGTCAGGTGGGGGTATTTTATGAGTAGAATGGTAACCTTTTTACATGAGAAGTCTGTAAAGAGTATGGAGGTGTTGTCAGACTGACTTAGTACTAGGTAAAGGTGATGAAAATCGGTACTTGTCACCATGAGGCATTGTAAGTTAGTCTGAGCAGGTTCATCTCTGCCTGGTGCACTAGGACCTGACCCTCAATTTCCACAAGGTGCCCAGATAGTGACATACAAGTCAGTTCTGTATTGTCAAAAAGAACTTCTGAAAGACTTCATCCCCAAAAAGAAATTAATTTTGAAGGAATGTTCCATGGGTGACCCTCTGACAAAGTTGCTCAAAGTCCTTTCGCTCCACTGAACATGATAGCCACCAAAACTAAAAAAAAAATATACAACCCTCAACCCGTTTGTACCAGAAACCCTGAAACGGGTATCCTGGCAAACAGTGCAGGCCTTGATCAGACGCCATGTTTGCAAAAAGAACAGCCATTTACTGAACAAAATTTGAAGAAAACACAACCCGTAACCCCTAAATTTTGAAATGGACTCTTGCTATATACAGATATATAAGGAGGAAGATTCCATCTGGTACAAAAAGGGTTAAAATGACTGATACTTCTAAATAGCTAGACTGCTTTTGAAATAATTTCACAAAAATGTTCCTTGTTTCAACCAAAATTGCTCAAACCATCCACTTCACCTTATATTAACAGTACCTAGCATTTATTAGCTCACCTGTCACATAGTGACAAGGTGAGCTTTTATGATCACTTTTTGTCCGTCATCTGTCGTGCGTGCGTGCGTCCTTGCGTATAGACTTATACTGGAAAAAACTTAAAAAAATCTTTTTCTCCAAAACCATAAGGCACAGATTTTGTTTGATTTGAGGTTTTACATCCCTGACAACACTGTATAGGTCATTTTGGAGATGTCCCTTCAAATTTTGTGGGACTTTTACCAGACATTGAGATGAAATTACATCTCAAGCCCTGTCGCCAAATGAAACCAGTAGGGTTTATAAGCATGGACACCGCTTTGCCTGAGCTTAGATATTTAGTATGTAGCAATGTCAAGTGGTCTCCTACACTAATGATTTTCTGGTACACAGGTGAGCGATATAGGGCCATTGGGCCCTCTTGTTTGTACAATAAGGATCAGATGAGCGATCCAGGCTGAGGGCCACTATGGCCCTCTTGTTTTATGGTCTCAAAGGTTTTTCCGCCTGTCATAGTACACCACAGCCTCCATAGCTGCAGATAAGATGCTTTTTTTTTCATCTGAAAAATACTGACATTGTTCTAATTTCTGTAGAAAAAACTAATTTTGTTGTGAGATGCTTCTAATGAGTTCCAACAACATATGTTTTTGTTTAGAAATAAGAAAATGTGTGGAAACCTCCTCTTATCTGGGGCTATGACAACCTCTTATAATACTGTTGTTGGGGTCGAAAGAAAAAGCTGTGTTAGTAAATTGAACAACCATTTTATATCTAAACAAAACTGTGTAGATTATACAGAAAAGTGACCATTTATTGCCAGTTTTCTGTTTAATCTATACATTTTTGGGATCCCTCATTAAATCCTGTTATATCAAAAACTTTGTTATAATGAACAGTGGTTTAAAGAAGCTTTGGTTTATTTAGTATTCAGGCAGTAATATTAAAAAAACTTTGCAATAATTGTGTATTTCAGTTGATGGTGACAGATGTCTTCAGATACCAATGTCAGCCTCTGGGTGAAGGCGGAACCTTTCAGTTACGGGGCTTTTCATATTGCCCCACACCCAAGACTCAACTTCAATGTGAGTATGCTAGTGAAAATCATGTTAACCCTTTTTGACCAAATGGAATCTTCCTCCTTATATATAGCAGGAGTTCATTTCAAAATTTAGGGGTGTCAGGTTGTGTTTTCATCAAAATGTATTTGGAAGATGACTGAACTTTAAGCAAACAGTGGAGGCCCTGATCAGACACCGCATTCTGTGGTGTCTGATCTGGGCCTGCGCTATTTGCCAGGGTACCCATTTTGGGGTTTCTCGTACTAAATGGGTTATGAAGATTGTTATAAAGATTGAAGTAAAGATAATGATCAGGGCCCAGTGGTTCAAAACTGCATGTATCAATGTCGTTAGTTAACATATCGTTAAAAATCTGATCATTTGATATGGGTAACGGTATACATGTTAATATTCTTGCTGAAAAAAAAAAGTGAGCAGATGCAAAAGTTGCGCACATTTTTTCAGCAAAAATACAAACATTTTAGATATTGTATTTTCTAGAACAGTTAACAATATGACCACTAATGAGCTCGTTAAACTCACAAGGCTTTGAACAACTGGACCCAGAAATCAATACAAGTACTGTGCACCTCCTATGCAAAACACCAAAGGAAAAAAAGTAACTTCAGCTTAACCCATTGCATGCGGGAAACCCCTAATGGGGTACCTTGGCAAATAGTGCAGGCCCAGATCAGACGCCGCAGAAAGCGGTGTCTGATCAGGGCCTGCACTATTTTCCTAACAGAATTTTCTGTCAAAAATAGAATAAAAAACAAAAATAGGCCTGACACCCCTTATATGAAAAATGGACTTGTCCACCATATACATGTAGCAATGGAAAAGTCCAGTATACAATAGGTCAATTAAAAACATCACGAGCAGAGAGCCAAAAGAACAGTTTCTTTCCCACAAAAAAAGTTATTTGTAGCACATACACACAGGGAGTGGAGGGTGATAGCTTTGTGGTAAGTGCACTTGCCTCTGATGCCAGAGATCCTTGTTCGATCCCCGGCATTGACAATAAATTTTTGGTGCCCAAACATGCTCCATTGGCATCATTTGCAGGAATGAATGTCATAAAGTGCACTGTCCTTCGGATCAGGACGTTAACTGGAGGCCCCACTATGCAGGGAGAGTCATGCCCTCTGCAGGTTAAAGACGGCTACCGTAGTTACATGATTACTGTGTAGGCTTTCATCCTGCATACCTTGTGTGTATGTAATGTACACCTGCGAATAATGATCAGATGTGACCGATCACAGTATCAGTAGAAAGAAAGAAAAAGAAAGGACAAATAAAGACAATAATAAACCACAACAGAAGTACCACCTTGGAATGTCCTGACAGAAAAACTAAAATACTGTCGATGGCGCGCCATCGCAAATTCCCACGCTTTCTACAGAGGGGCCAAGTACCAAAAACCCCTCACCCTGGGCCCTAATTTGACCCAAGGGTCAAAATATTACTTGTATTATATTCTACTAATCATGCCCTTCAATTTGGTGTGCCACATGGCTATGTTCCAAAAAACTTAAATTTTGACCCTTTGACCCCTCCCCCAGGGCCCCAATCTGACCCCAGGGTCAAAATTTTTATTCTACTAATGACCCCCCTTCAATTTGATATTCCATATGACTATATTGGTAAAATTTGAATTTTGACACACCCCCCGTCCCCCCCCCCCCCCCCCCCCCCCCCCCCCCAGTCCGACCCCTTGGGCAGGACCCAGGGGTCGCAGCCAAAATCCAGTTCAATATATGTTACATGTATCATTAATCATTACTTATGCAAAGTTTGGTTTCAAAATCTATAAAATTGACTTTGAAATTGAATTTAATTGATATTTGACCTTTTGACCCCTCCTCAAGGCCCCTGGGGGCGGGGCCAAAAGTAAATGTGACGTTGCAACGCCCTCATCATGTAAGGAAGCTGTGTACTGAATTTGGTTAAATTCCGACCAGTGGTTAAGGAGGAGATAGCGTGACGGATGGACAGACGGATGGAGGCGTTCACAATATCCCCGATCCCTTTTTTTAAAAGCGTGGGGATAAAAATTTACTGTGTGGCTTAAAATGATTTTACATGGTCACAATCCTCACCCTTGGTTCTGTTGTGGTTTAGGACAAATAATTTGTTCAGTTCCAAAGATCATATAGGTAAAAGTGGGCTTCAGCGACAAATTAACCCTTGTCTTGCTGAATATGTAAATATGTCACACCCACCACTGATTATCAGCCAATCAGATTACTTGATGCAAATTATTGCAACAAATTTATAAACTGGATGGCAAACAATGAAGATCCTGATCAGATGGCTTCTTCAGAAGCCATCTGATCTTGATCTACATTGTTTCAAAGAAAAGGCATATCTGGGCTCAGCAGGACAGGGGTTAATTATCTGCCAGTGAACTGTAATAAATGTATCAAAGTAGTATAGCCTGCCAGTCCTACCTTAAGTTATCCTGAAGGTTGATTTTGGACAGATTATTACAGAATTTGTCACAGAGGTCTGTAAATGAAAGTGAAAAGGATGAAACTTAACTTATAACATGTGCATCGTAGAATCTTACATTCTTTTTCTTTTTCAGAATATTAAGAAAATAGTAATCTATGCAAAGAATAAGGGAGATCCAGGGTTTCCGAGAATCAGGTAAGGGCTAAATTATATACAATGAAATTCTGCTATTAAGACCAACTAAAATTAAGACTTATTTTGCTGTAAAAAGCTTATTTAGAAGGGTGCAGTTATTCTTTCTTCGTGTTTTCTGCACACAATGTCTTCTGGTCAGGGACCACATTTGAGACTGTTCAAAAGTGGTCTAAAAGACCACTTTTGAACAGTCCCAAAAGTGGTCTTAATACAGGATTTTTACTGTATACAGAGATTTCAATGGATGGAACACTTAATTGCTCAGTTACCGTGGCTGTTCCTTGTTCTTGAGTCCCTAGGAAAAATGTCTCATAACTGTATAAACAAATTTTCAGCTGAAAAATTCTAGTTCTGGAAATATGAAAATCAGCATTACAGCACATGGGTGTATAACCGTAATGTACAGGTTATCTTGTATGTTTTGTCTTGTCCCAACTTAATTGATTGTCCTTTACCTGCCTACCATTTACCCTTTTACATGTACTGCTGAATAAATTAAATTAGCCACTGGTGCTTTTTAGAACCCCCTCATTGTAGAGTTTCTAACAAGTACCGATACCCCAAACTATGATTTGGAGGAAGAATAATAATATACTGAACTGAAAAAGAAACGCAACTCCAAATATAAATGCAAGTATTTGCAGAAATAATCATGTTTGCAGAAAATCGATTTAATGACGCAATAATATAATCATTCCTGAATGTAACTACCATAGAGAGTTGAATTTCCAGTGAGAATGTTTGGAACACAAATCCGTTTTGTTAAAGAGGTAGTCATTTCACAAGTTCTAAACATAAGCAGTTAATAGCGAGTATGTCCTCCATTTGCATTCAGTCCTGCACACACACGCCTGGTCATGGACAGGATAAAACGATTGATCTCTGCCTGGGGAATAGCATTCCACTCCTGTATGAGCGTGAGACGCAAGGCTTGACGCGTTGTTGGCGGCTGGGGGCGGTCACGTACGCCCCTATCCAAGACGTCCCACAAATGTTCTATTGGAGAGAGATCTGTATTATACGGAGGCCAGTGCATCACGCCAACATTGTTTTGCTGAAGAAACGCCATGCTGAGCCTTGCTACATGCGCCCGAGTGTTATCCTGTTAAAACGTAAGGTTGTGCTGTCGTACATATGGAAACACTACCGGTTGTAAAACGACGACAACGTAAAGCTGAGCCGTCAAAGACCCATCAATGAATACCAGGGGCGTTCTATGACCATAAGATAAGCCGGCCCACACCATCAACCCACTGCCTCCAAATCGATCACGTTCAAACAAAATATTGTCTCGATAAAGCTCTCCATCACGTTGACGGCCGTTAGCTCTGTACAACAAGTACCTGAAACAGGTTTGGCCTATGTTGTGTGAGCCATGCCAGTCTAACCTAACGTTGTCGTGGTGTTAGTGGCATACCATTGTACGGACGACGAGAACGTAAGCCAAACTCTCGAGGGGATTCCTGACAGTATCTGCACTTATTGGATTGTTGTGCATTCCTGGTGTCACCTGAGACGTCTCGACGGCTGTACGGGACCGATTACGAAGGTGGGTTAGACGGATGTATCGGTCCTAATGTCGTGTCATGACGCATGGACGTCCATGTCTGGGCCTGTCATTTGTCATTCCGTTTGACATAGACGTTGGTACAAGCGAGTTATCATCGATTTACTCACTTGGAAGTTCCTGGCGATGACAGCCTGAAACATCCCACGTAGAAGCATTTGGACCACTACGTTACATTGATCTTTCGTCAAACGTACCATATTCCGTAGAGAAATTTTACCGCACTTTTGAAACCTAAACTCCAGGTAACACAATATGCCAATATGATGAGGTTACTCAGTACTGTTTACATTTAATGTACTGCACAAGGAAATGTTGAAAACAACGAATTGTCAAGTGGAGCGTTAAACTGTACAGATATCGTCCAAATGTTTTCTGCATAAGAAAGTTTAAAAAGTGTGAAAGTAAATCGCTAAATGATTTTTCAGTCAACCTGATAGTTGCATGAAAATCTTTTGGGTTAAAAAGTTGGGTTTCTTTTTCGGTTCAGTATATATACTCCTGTAAACCCCAGTTTATATAAGGTGTGGTTTACAGGGTTGCTCATAACATGGTATGGATATGTTAACCAATGTACAGAGATTGTTCCGAAGGTTGAAGCTAATCTGTTTTCATTTTTCTGTTTTAGCTATTCAGTATGGAGACATATAGCCTGTAACAAACTTCATTTATCAGAGGAATTAGCATGGATGTAAGTTTTTGCTGATTTTTCAGAAACACCTTATTTACCATACACATATGTATTCACACAGACAGGCCTAAGCAAACAGTGTAGACCCAAATGAGATGCTGCAGAATGCAGCATCTCATTTGGGTCTACACTGTTTGCCACTCGTCAAGCTATTTTTGGATTCAACATTTGGTATTAAATTATACCTGGTCAAATTTTAGAACAAGTATGGTAAGGCGATGAGGTGTCCAAATACTTAAAATAAATACGGTAATAGGCAGGTTACCAGAATTTAGGTCCCTGGCCTGAACTGCTAGTTACACCACAACCTCTTTATAACACTATTGTTGGTGTCCAAAGCAGAAACTGTGTTAGTTAAACAACCGTCTTTTATCCAAACAATGCAGTATCTCATTTGGGTCTACACTATTTGCCACTTATCAAGCTATTTTTGGATACCACATTAGGTAGAGATTTATACTTGTTCAAATTTTAAAACAAGTATGGTTATGAGTTGAGGTGTCCAAATACTTAGAATAAATACGGTAATAGGCAGGTTGACAGAATTTATGTCCCTAGCCTCAACTGCTAGTTAACCCATAAGATGCCAATCACGACAATTGTGGCCTGTTTTGTCGTCGGCTGGTTACTTTAATGGTAAGTCATTTTTGCAAACAGTGTGGTCCCAGATCAGAGGCCGAGGCGCAGTCTCATCTGGTCCACACAGTTTGCCTGTATGCAAATCTTTTTTAAAAACTTTACAAGAAGCATTAGCAGATGACATAAGCAGACGACATTTTCAGATGTAGTTTTTCTCAGCATCTTAAGGGTTAATTTGTTGAGAGCTAGTTGCTCAGTTTATGATGATTAGAAATAAAAAGAATAATAACAAAAGATTTTCTAAAAGTTTCTTAAAAACTATATGTATATATTCAGAACAAAACCATAGCATTTGTTAATCATAACCACATGCACATCTGCAGGTAATTTTGAAAACTAATGCAAGTTGATTTACATTTAAATAAGGAGTTGTGCATGTGCACATAAGGCATGCTCACTATGCACACTTTAAAGTGAAAATGTGAATAAGTTTACATTATTCTATAAATAGCAGTGCCATATGCTGAATAGGCATGTTTGATCAAGGAATTTCATGTGCTGTTTTAGCATAGCTATGCAACTTTCAATATGCTCCAGCCATAACCCCTGATTGCTATTGTGTCAAAGGAAAAACAGTGGACACCAGTCTACTGTATGAACCAAAAGTTGGCGATATTGTAATGTACCCGGGCAAACGGTCCATGAAATATTAGCACTTATATCTGTAACAGGTATGAGTGGAGCTCACAGCATTTTGGCAAATCACCTTTGGCAAAATGAGACCATTCATGCAAAACTTACCAAGAGATGAAAACCATCATTGAAATTAACCTATTGTATGCGGAAAACCCCTAAAGGGATACCGTGGCAAACAGTGCAGGCCCAGATCAGATGCCGCAGAATGCGGCATCTGATCAGGGCCTGCACTATTTGCTAACAGAATTTTCCATCAAAAATAGGATAAAAACGAGGCCTGACACCCCTTATATGACAAATGGACTTGTCCAACATATAGGAATGGAAGAGTCCACTAGCATACAATGGGTTAATATGATTCGGCTTGCTGAAACAATTATCCTCCTGATAAAAGGGTGCTTCAGTTATCATAAATCCTACAGAAAGTTGTCATTTGTTTTTCTTTCTTCCGGCCTCGGTAGCTCAGCCTGATGCGCGTCTGACTGGTGATCAGGAGGACGTGGGTTCGATACCTGCAACGGTTGGCAACATTCTTTCGTGGATATTGATCATGAAATCTTTTCTATGGTCATTCTCTCCCTTCCACTGATTTAAGAAGGGCAGTTGTCATTTTCTGGTGAAAGAATATGCACTGTACTGGTAAACGGCCTACGTATAAACCTATTGTCATTTCATCTCATTGATGGGTAAAAGTCCCACAAAATTGGAAGCAAAGTCTCCAAAATGACCTTTACAGTTTTGATGGGGATGTTAAACCTCAAATCAATCAAACATATAAACCTGCCTAGGAAAAGTGTGGATAGGTAAACTGACTGGCTCAAAAATGACTAAAATAGTGTTGACTGGGCTGTTCAACACCAATACAAACAAACAAACATTTGGTTTTCTTCAGGTCTTTTCAACCATGTTGTGGCATGTTCAAAGTGAAAAAAAGAACAACACAAAATGTAGCAGATGATTTCATTTTTTTTAATGATAGTGATCAAACGAGGTTTTCAATGCATTAACCCTTTTTGTACCAAATGGAATCTTCCTTTTTATATATAGCAGGGGTCCATTCAAAATTTAGGGGTGTCAGGTTGTGTTTTCTTCAAAATCTACATGGAAAATGGCTGAACTTTTTGCAAACAGTGTAGGCCCTGATCAGACGCCGCATTCTGCGGCATCTGATCTGGGCCTACACTGTTTGCCAGGGTACCTGTTTTGGGGGTTTCCGGTACAAAATGTGTTAACATTTGCCAGGTCCCATGGGAGGTGTTAAAAATCAAGGCCGCATGCTTCGGTTTTCGATGAAGCAGATGACAGTTTTTGTGATTGACAGCTTATGGGTTAATGTAAGAGCAGATTCTTTTTGACCGATCAGACAAAAATAGTCCTAAAAGAGTTAACCGTCTCTCCCCCCACCCGTCACCCCCGCCCACCCCTGAAGGTATATCTCTGCCCCTTACATCTGAGATATACAGTACAATTCCAATATTAAGACCACCTTTGGGACTGTTCAAAAGTGGTCTTTAAGACCACTTTAGAACAGTTCCAAAGGTGGTCTCTGACCAGAGGACCTGGTATGCAGAAAACACAAAGAAAGAATAACTGCAACCTACTAAATAAGGTTTTTAAAGCAGAATTAGTCTTAATTTAAGGTGGTCTTAATAGCGGAATTTCACTGTATATGTACCACAATTTCAGGTATTTCACGACCTGCCATCTGTTAAGTGAGAACACCTCAGCAGTTGAGAGGCTAGAATGGGATCATAAGTTTGCCTGTACCTCACAGCCTGAGAGAGGTAAGACACTTCATAAGCCTTATTCTGCTGAACAAGACAGTCCCTACCTTTGCATGGGAGTGGTTATGTTAGGCAAAGGTGTCATGTATATGGCATCACTGGGGCGTCCAACTGATACTGGCTTGCAGTTTTGACCCCTGCCCATCGGGCCTGAAGAAATAGATCGGCTGCATGATGCTTCCACGAAGAGCTAAAATCCGACCACACACGAGTCCTGGTAAACCACTTAGAGGACCTAAGCCTGCCCAGGTAAAGCGGTGCGAGAGAAACCCTATTGGTTTCATTGGGTGACAGGGCTTGAGATGTCATTTCATCTCAGTGTCGGGTAAAAGTCACACAAAATTGGAAGCAGCGTCTCCAAAATGACCTATTCAGTGTTGATGGGGATGTTAAACCACAAATCAAACAAACAAAACTGGCTTGCAGTTGAGCAAGGCCTGCTGTCCTTGCAGCAGGTAAGGGTAGATGGGGAATGTTATTTCTTCAGATTAAAGTGAAAATGCAAAAATATCACTATATTAGATATTGTACTTGCTAGAACAGTTAACAATTTAACCACTGACAAGCTTGTTAAGCTTTGAACAACTTGGCCCTGGTATGAGTGAACCAGGATCACTACCACCTCATCACAATCAAAACAAAATAATGAATCATGTCACAAAGAGGTTAAGATATTATAAGAATCTTACATGGGTGTGAGGGGTGGATAAAAAAATCTGTTCCGAGGGTCACAGTCTGGCATCACAAGGCTTGCTGAGTGATGCCGGACTGTGATCCCGATGGACCGATTTTCTATGCACCCCTCACAATAATCAAGATTCTTTTTCTTGCATACCTTTCATTTATTGATTTTCAAAAATGTATTCATTTCAGTTGCCATTGTCCACCATATTATGATGACAATGGTTTGATGTTTAGTGATGTCACATAACGTGCTGTGACATACGAGGTCTTATTCAAACAAGTGAGAATATTCGGTTTTTACCCTGTCCCTGGTTAAGAACACCAGTGTAAGAACAGAATCCCTATCCCAGGCTAAAACCACGGATTTCCTCATCTGGTGTGCAAGAATAATTCATTCTCTATTTCAGATGCCTTGAAGACCCGGGTATCAGTGGGCACATTGAAGTTTGTTCTGTTTCTGTACATACAACAGCTGCATAAAGTCTCGTTGAAAGCCTCGCTGGTTGCGGGAGATGAGTATCCTTTCTTAGTAGGCCTAGTGGTTAAGAGTGTTGACTCTTAACCCTTTTTGTACCAATTGGAATCTTCCTCCTTATATATAGCAGGAGTCCATTTCAAAATTTAGGGGTGTCAGGTTGTGTTTTCTTCAAAATTGATTTGGAAAATGACTGAACTTTTAGCAAACAGTGGCGGCCCTGATCAGACGTCTGATCTGGACCTGCACTGTTTGCTAAAAGTAGCCATTTTGGGGTTTCCGGTACAAAATGGGTAAAAGTCAGACCGAAAACAGGCCTCCATGGCCTAGTGAGGAAGAGCACTGAAACATGAACATTAGGTCTCGCATCACCCTGGGTTCAAGCCCCTCTCGGTCATATGTGAGACACAGAGTTTTGCATTGGAAGGTCAGATGATTTTCCAGCCTTGTCTGATTAATGATTGGCTAAATAATCTTGAATGAGTAGTAAAACCAAAATAAAAATGTCAGACCTAAACTCTTAAGATGGCATGAAAAACTGCATCTGAAAATGTTGTCTGTTAATGTCAT